>JABYQK010000121.1:0-112427 GCA_022606075.1 Fomitopsis betulina
GTTTCTTGCCACTTGGAGGCTGCTGCAAGCTCGCCTTATTGGGGCGCACAGTCAGGCCATGCGCCCCAATAAGGAAGTAGAGCCACCAGGTGTTGAACTTCTACTATTTCATATGTTATATAATAAGGACTTATCTTGTGTTCTGCTACACTACCATACATAGATTACATTCCTTTTGCTTCTTATCTATAGATAGCTTATTCCAGACTATACCGAGTTCCATTTGGCATTCCTCTCAGTATCCATTTAGTACTCCATTCAGTATCCAGTTCCTTCGGGACTCCACTCCTTTGTCATATGATATTGATGGTTATCTATAGTTCCATTTACCGTCTTACTAATGCTTACTCATGTAGCTTACGATGATGACTCATGACTCAGGCCTCATCTGATATGTATACTGTATGATCAGATAATGCCTTCCTCTCATGTATATATACCGGGCTCAGATGCCCTCTAAATGTATTGTTCCTTCCTGCTCTCTCCCGTGTGCCTAACAGGTCTCTCCCTTGAGCAGTATCCCTCAGGTTCATTCACTGCCTTATAGCCACTTCCATCTCACTCCTTCAACACCAGGGTGTTTCGCGCCCACAGGTACTGTGGTGGGTATGCGGGTCAATGAAATGAGACCCCTACCCCTACCCCGACTGTACCCCTACCCGGTACCCTGGTGGGTTTCCGGTACCCCTGCTCTGCCCTAGTAATTGTAAGTACCGGTAGTCCTAGTCACTGGTAGTATCACATGGATACCGAGTGGAAGCCGAGTGGAACTCGGCAGAGTCCGGAGGTCCGGTGTGAGCTATCTAATCTATAGATAAGGAACAAAAGGAATGTAATCTATGTATGGTAAGTAGCGTAGTAGAACATAAGATAAGTCCATATCAGGAGAGCCTGATTAGATAACGTTTGAAACGGTAGAAGTTCAACATTTCTCACTGTCATTCTTCACTAGCAATTCCTTAGACTCGATCCCAGTCGGTAGAGGCACCCTACCCCCTTTTCCGGCACTCCTCCTTTTGGAAGCACTCAAAGACAAAACGGGAATCGGAGTGCGAAAAGGAGGTAAGGGCCTCTACCGACTGGGCGAACTGGGCACCCTTTACCTTGGTCGCCCCATGGGAATCAAGACTTAGAGAAATCGCGCGTTGGCTCCCTAGAGCACTTGGAGGGACAGTAGCTTCATGCGAGTCTTCCAACCTGCGACGTCTCTCAGCGACTTCTGTATGTCATTCTCTAGCACTTGCAATATAGATGAACAACACTACAATATACCACAATCAGCCTTTCTTGCCGGTCAACGCAGTTTCTGTGCCCCCGCTTCGGCCCTCGCAATCCCGGCTCGCTCGCATTTCACAACAACCTCCTCGATCGCAAACCGATTGTGCTGTCCTCCCTCCCTTCGTTCCGCGAGTGCCGCAACCTGGCCTTTGTGTCTTTGTATTCATGGGTGCTCCACTGTCTTGAGCTCGTCAGTGAGACCGAAGATCTCTCCGACTATGCAGCCCATGTGGATTTCAACCAACTCAAAGCCCACGCCGCAGAGATCGTCACGTGCTTCGCGGATGGGAAGACTGTCGATCGTTTACGGACTGCACGCGCTGCAGAGCTTAGGGAACGAGAGAAGCAAGGAGAGTCGGCAGCACGAGCGAGCGAGGCAGACACGGGCACAGGTGCGTCAGCGTTATTGTCGATCGGATAGAATCTTTGTTGTATCTGACACATATTTGTCTGGCAGAGTGCACGGACAACGGAGTGTCCGGTGACCTGACGCAGGGTGATATGGTCTTCAAGAACGCTGTCCTTCTCCTTCGCAATGCACTTATTCTCCGCCTTCTTACTGACTGTATCAAATGTGGCGACTCCTGTTGAACTTCTACCATTTCAGGCGTTATCTTATCAGGCTTGCCTGGTATGGACTTGTATTATGTTCTGCAACGCTACGTACCGTATTGTACGCTTACTCTCTTTCGCTCTTTATCTTATCTATAGGACTCGATTATCTCTCGTCCTATCTCAGTAGATTAGATACCGGACATCCGGGCCTCCGCTCCTTAAGCATATGATATTACCGGTTACCTGGAGTTCCGGATTCCGTCTTACTAACGATGACTCACGTAGATTACGCTTATGACTCATCATGACTCGACCATCAGGTGATGGTCTCACACATGTATATATACTGGGCTGGATACGCCCTCTAATGTATCGTTCCTTCCTCTGCTTTCCTGTGTGCCTAACAGGACTCCCTCAGCAGATTCCCTCAAGAGGTTCGTTCTCCTGCCTTTATAGCCACTTCTACTTCACTCCTTCAACAACTCCGGCCGTGTATTGCTTGTTCTGAAGGTCCTCGCGCTGTACTACCGAGGCTGTGGACGGACAAAGTACGCGCAGGAGGTACTCTTCCTCATACATAATTTCAAGCATGTCTGGCCGGAACCACTATGGTAAGTACAAACTTTATATGCTTTGTTCAACGAGGCTAACCATGAATAGGAGGATTGTGTTGAAGAACTGGCTTGTGAATCCCACGGGCAAGGCGAATGCGTGGGTCAAAGTTGACTTACTCCAGGAGCACTTGAATTTCTGGATCAAGGTGAGCCTCCTCTCGTTTTCTGTTCACTCCTCACTAATGGCATCTCGCTAGACAATATACAAGGCACACGGAAGCAGCGCCTCATGGGAGTGGCTTGCAATGATATCGCCATGTGTTGACGTCCTCCGGCGCCTCACGGTGTCGATGAACTCAACCTTGGGTGCGCAACAAGGCACGAAGCACACGACACCGAGCCTAGAGCGGGACATTGTGCACCTCCGGGCGTCGCTGCGACGCTTCCGTGTGTATGAAGTGATCCCAGGCCGCGAGATTGACGATGGATCTGACAATCCAGTGGTGCCCGACTCACTCACTTTAGGGCTCCAGCGTCTTGGAGAACCACTCAAGGAATTCAACGCGGTGTTCGCGAAGCTACAGGCGCGTTGCAGAGCGCCGCCACTCCTTGGACACAAGTACGTGAGGGACAACATCGCGGCTCCGAGCGCGAGCGCAAGCGCACCGCAAGCCGTCGCGCCGCCACTCGATGATCCACAACCAGCGGCCTCACACGAAAGCGATGCGAACGATGATGCCGAGAGCAGCGAAGAAGAGGAGTCAGATATGGAGTCGGATGTCGAGGATGATGTCGAGAATGACCTAGTTCCGCAACAGGTGATGTCGCTCGACAACGCAGGCGATGTTTCGCTCGACATGGACGACTTGAGTGCGGACAACTTTGGACTGTATTTCTGACTGTGTATAGGATACATACATGCTACAGTATTTGATTGAAGACTGTCTACATCGAGGTAGTGCCCTCAAGCTGGCTTTCGCGCTGCTCTCCCTTGGAGACTCGACGCGCGATTTCTCTAAGTCTCGATTCCCACGGGGGGACCAAGGTAAAGGGCGCCGAGTTCGCCCAGCCGTTCTGGCGAACGAGAGGAGTGCCACGACGGAGTTTAAATTTCTCGCCAGATTAGGATGGGTACGAGCCTAGCAATTCCTGTACTCCAAAGCTGTACTCTCTTCCCTGGTGCGATGTTCAAATGTACCCTCCACTTTGCACTCTTTCACATGGACAAATGTAGCAATGAAGCTCCTGTTGTATAGTACATTGACTGCTTTCAAATGCATCACTTATTTTTGCTGTATGCAATGTCCACAGTATGTGGGGTCCCAGGAGCAATGAGTGGTAGTGGCAATCACAAGCAAGGCCCATCCTTCAATTGCGATACAATGAAAGCTTGCCCACAAATGATATCTGGCGAGGGTACATATGTCCAATATAAGGCCGGTGGTGTAAAATCCTCAGCGGCATAAGACCTTACATTGTTTATATCGCTTTTAGTCCTTATATATGCCTATGTTAGGTCATTATAATTGTATCTAAGCCTGACGGGGATTCTGTGATGACTTGCTGTGCGGCCTTTGATGGGCGGGCGCCTTTCCCCTATGGGCAGGTGCGCTCGCGAATACGACCACGTCGCCCCGTCCGTCTGGCTTCTTCTCATCACCCATCCCCGCCCTTCCGACCAGGCGGATATGCGCCTCCCATTGACCCTGATTCTTGGGCTCCTTGCGTATGATTCAGTCCTCGCAACGCCTGCAAAGCGCGACTACACTACACATGACTACTATGTCCTAGAGCACGACCCTCTTGCCGGTACTTCGCTGGCCGACTGCGCGAGAGCCCTCGGGGTTGAAGTAGTGGAGCGGGCAGGGGAGCTTCAAAATGTTTGGCTCGTACGGTCCGCGAAGGCGTTAGAGCCGTTGGAGAAGCGGCGAGCCGACCCTGTCATGCAAGCCCTCGAGGATATCCAGGCGCGTGCATTCTCAGGACTCCCAACAAGGAATCCAGAGGCCTCTGAGGCGAGGCGGATAGCTTCTGCTGTGAAGTACTTCTCCCCGCAGACACTTCGCCAGCGTGTAAAACGTGCACCGCCTCCCCCAGTCTTCAATGAGGGCTTCCCGACCATCTCTCAAGTCATGGAGAGCATGCACATCACAGACCCGGAGTTCCCTCGACAGTGGCATATTGTCAACGAGAAACATCCCAAGAACATGATGAACGTCACCGGTCTTTGGGAGGAAGGGATTACGGGCAAGGGCGTTATCGCCGCTATGGTTGACGACGGGTTGGACTACACCAGCGAGGATCTCGCCCCGAACTTCGTAAGTCCACTAACCCATTGGCTTCGATCGTGGAAGCTAACGCGAGATACAGTATGCCTATGGTTCACATGACTTCAACGACCACACTGACCTACCTACTCCCGTCAAGTACAACGACCATCACGGTACGCGGTGTGCAGGACAGATAGCTGCGGTCAAGAATAATGTCTGCGGAGTCGGTATCGCACATGAGGCCAAGATTGCCGGCCTTCGCATCCTGTCTGGACCTGTAACCGATGTCGACGAAGCAGCAGCCTTGAACTACGACTTCCAAAACACGTCCATATACTCCTGCAGCTGGGGTCCCCCAGACAACGGCAGAGCCATGGAAGGACCGAACTACATGATCAGGAAAGCCATGGTGAACGGTATTCAAAATGGTCGTGCGGGCAAAGGTTCTATCTTCGTGTTTGCCAGCGGCAACGGCGGACGGACGGACGACCAGTGCAACTTCGACGGCTACACAAACAGTATCTTCTCTGTTACTGTCGCCGCTGTCGACCACATGGGTCTTCACCCTGATTACTCCGAGGCTTGTGCTGCCAACATGGTAGTAGCGTACTCATCTGGCAGCGGAAATGCGATTGTGCGTGTGACATTCTCTCACCATCCCCTTGAAGCTCAGACAATTGCAGACAACTACAGACAGGGGAGTTAACGCTTGTGTACACACGCACGGCGGTACTTCGGCCGCGGCCCCGAACGTTGCCGGTGTCTTTGCACTGTTGTTGCAAGTAAGGTATGTCGCGGTGCACATTCGACTAGCCTCTCGCATGATTTGACTCTTGGCTAGACCTGACTTAAGCTGGCGCGACGTTCAGCACCTATGCGTGAAATCTGCGTTGAAGATCAACCCCGAGGACCCTGATTGGGAGGAGACGGCTTCAGGCAACCTTTTCAGCTACAAGTACGGCTACGGCGCAGTCGACGGCTACAAGCTCATTGAAGCTGGGCGTGACTGGCAGCTTGTGAAACCTCAGACGTTCATTGAGATGCCTGCTGCCAGGCTGAACAACGGATCGATGGATGTGTTCGAGAAGGCTTCGGGCGGGATGCCGATCGTCGCCGGAGGTGTGACTAGTTCCATGATCGTCTCGCAGGAGCAGCTCGATGGTGACAACTTCGAGAAACTCGAGCACATTACCGTCAAGGTCTGGATTACACACACGCGTAGGGGTGATGTCGAGGTTGAGCTCGTCAGCCCTAACGGCGTTCGAAGCATCCTCGGTGCTAGGCGATATGGTGACGATGCTACTACTGGTTATCCCGGGTGGACTTTCATGACCGTCAAGCACTGGTGAGTGTTTTGTATTCGGCCCTCGCGTTTCTCAAAGTTTTCGTAGGGACGAGAACCCGATCGGAACCTGGACTGTCCGAGTGTCTGACCAGGCGAAACCCGAGCAATCGGGCACATTTTTGGGGTGGACCATGACGCTCTGGGGTTCCGTCAAGGACGTTAGCAAACCGGTGAAGGTATACGATGTACCTGCTGTCGACAAGGTTCTAGCCCCCGGCTCCACCGAGCACACTTACCCCTCCACCATCATTTCCATGCCGACTTCAACCAGACAACACGCGAAGCCGACCGACCATCTTCCCGATGACCATGGCTCATCCGAGGGTGACGCCAGCAAGCCAGCCTTCCCAGGCAGTGGCAGTAAGCCCGCCGATGACGCGGCATCATCTCCCTCCTCGACGAACACGCCGACGCCAGACGAGGGTTGGTTCTCAGATCTCTCCAACCTCGTCACCAACCCGCTGTGGTTCTTCATCGCCTTCGGCGCGGTCATTACCTTCGCTGTATCCGCAGGAGTCTACTTCTGGAGGCGCCGTGTCCGCATGAGGCAGCACTACACCACACTACCTGCTAGTGACGACGTTGCGATGAGCTCTATCGGCGGTGGAGGCGGTGCGCCTGGCGGTCAGCGGACGAGGGAACTCTACGATGCGTTTGGCGAGGTCTCCGATGACGAAGAGGCCGACGAAGACGCTCGGCTACACGCCCGCGGCCCCTCACCCGGTGTCAACCTGCATGCTGGATTCTTAGATGATGAGCCATCCACCGCAGGCGTGACGCCGGCGCCGTACAGAGACGAGCCGGGGCCTGCGCCGGAGCGTGCTCTTGAGCAGGGACACGCACACGATCGCTCGGATAGCCCCGCGAGTGGGAGCGGGGATGGTAGCTGGGAGCATGCGTCACAAATGCGGTAGTGTAGTTGCATGGCACAGTCATTCTCTTATGTGTTAACATCGTATTAATGTGCACGGTAATATTTATGCGCTACAGATCCATACAGACAACAGCAGAGCAACCCTTGATAATACAGCGAAACAGGAGCACAGGTATGCAGAGCAATAAGCACGGATAATTACTCGTCCGCCGAGTCGATGAACCGCAGTTTCGAGTTGTTGGCGACCCTCGTCCACACATCCATGTTCTCGTACTGTGACGAGGCGTTGGTGAGTCGTACGCGAGAGACTACAACGTACTTGACTAACCTGCACAATGGTCTCCATGAGTTGAGCTTCTGTGAAACCGCTCCTGAGTACGCGGGCCCGGATGTCCACCATCGACAGTTCATCCAAATCTTCCTGGTCAGAGCTCTCCGGTTCGTCGTCTACATCCATGTCGTTCTCACCGCTGGCACCCTTGCCAAGCCGCTTAACCCTCCTCTTGCGCCGCTTGCTCTTGCCACCAGCTCTCCGGTCCGAGGCCATATCCTTGATGAGACGGTAGACCTTGCTAGTGGCTGACTGGTCGTGATCCCGCTCCTCATCCTCATCTTCGTGCAGACTTTCCTTGCTCACTTCCATGAGCCGCAGCGCCTCGTTCACGTCCTCGTGATCGACGTGGTCGGAGAAGCGCAGACGACAGAGAGCCTGGGCAAGCCGGAGCACGCCGAGCAGCGTACGTGGGGACGTGTATGTGTGCGATTTCTTCTGCTCTTCGTCGTCTTTCGATACCTTGCGTAGTCGGACATATGACTCCACAACGTAGTTGGACACTTCCTGTGGCACGGTTGGCCGGCGTTGCCGGGCCAGAGCAATATAATGGCTACGACGTACGTTGGTTGGTGAAACAAATTCCTCAAATGGTGATCACATACCGGACGAGGATAGGATCAACAAGGTCGTAGTCCAGCTCCGGATGGGTGTTGTGCATATGCACGTACGTGACGTGCTGTGCGAGTCTCTCGTCCTCGTCTCGTGTCGGTTTGTCGAGGATCAAGAAGAGCAGGTCGAAACGAGACAACAAAGCGGCGGGAAGATTGATGTTCTCTACAGGAGAGAGCTTTGGGTTATATCTCCCGTACAATGGGTTGGCAGCTGCAAGAATCGATGTCCGTGCGTTGAGCGTCGTAGATATACCGGCCTTCGAGATCGAGATGGTCTGCTGCTCCATGACTTCGTGAATGGCCGTTCGGTCGGACTCGTCCATCTTGTCGAACTCATCAATGCAGCAAATGCCGTTGTCGGCGAGCACGAGGGCGCCACCCTCTGCCAAGAAGTCAGCCATGATCATAGTGGATGTCTCATAGTCCTTACCGAGTACCATCTCATCTGTGACAGGGTCTCGCATGACGGCCGCAGTGAGACCGACGCCCGATGAACCTTTGCCGGTTGTGTACACCCCACGTGGGGCGACTTTGGAGATGTACTTAAGCAACTGCGACTTCGCCACACCGGGGTCGCCCATAAGGCACATATTGAGGTCCCCGCGAATCTTCATCCCATCTCCGAGCGTCTTCGTCACCCCACCTACCAAGAGAAGCAACAGCGCTTTTTTCACGTCGAGGTGGCCGTAGATTTCAGGCGCAATACTCTGGGCCAGCTTGACGTACAGTTGTGGATCATCTTTGAGCTGAATGATCTGACGTTGGATCTCGGGAGTGACCTCCATCTCACTGTATTGCTTCTTGAGTTGGTGGATATGATGCGCCTCTAGGTACGTGTCCGTCAGCAGGCCGGCGCGCACAGCTTGGAAGCCTGTATAAGGTATGGGGAGGAATATTCCGCCCAGATGGACAACATCACCAGGGCTCATCTGGCGAGTAAGGCTGCCGTGGACGTGCACTGTCATTGATCGTGGGATATGTCCAACTGGGACTTGGTCGGCCTGAGGGTAAGATCAACATCAACTTTATGCTGGACTCAGAAGACATACCATTTCCTGTATCTTGATTTCTTGGAACGGGCTGAAACGACATGCTCGTGTCTGCATATGTAACGAGCCATGTATGCCGTTCTTCTTGCATTCATCCTCGTTTTGGCAGTCGATTATCGGCGTAAACTGCTTGCTTGAGACCTCTTGGAAGGTCTCCGAGCCGCACACGTCACATGTGTACGCGTTGACCTTCAGCAAAGGTTTCACTTCCGAGACACGCGTTACGATACCACGGACGGTGATGAGCTCGCCCAAATGGGTGCCCTTCACTTCGCGCACAGCCATAGCGACGTCTGATCGTAGCGGCCGGAAGTAGAGGTTGCTGTAGAATGTCAGGGAATGTGTGGGTAGCTGACTGACGAACGTACTATCGTCGCAGCAGGTGGTCTGGGAATCCCGGGCTCCCCTGTATCCTATCATTCCTTTCTCGTCGTTGGTGCAAGATAACATCAATGACCTCGTCAAACTCGGTGATGTCCTTCGTTGGGACAGGCATCAGACGGTCTACGGCCTCGCTGAAGAGCATGACATATCGACGAGTATTGCGCATTATGCGCGTTACGAGCTCGGATATTGTTTTCTGATGCTGTAACGAAGGTTCCTAAGATTGATCTCATGCAGAAAACCTGCGACGTACCTCTGAAATGTCCTCGAGATCGATAACCAACATCTCTCGTTCACGATTTGCGATTTGTTGCTGAAGAAGTTGTCAGACGTCTGAGATACCCTTGGAGGTCGAAGCAAAGAGGGAAATCGTCAAAAGGCTTGGTTATGCTCTCTAGAGCGCATGACAGACGCTGGAGAAAGTCTGGTCTCCGCAACTGTGTCACAGCGACGTCCGCCTGCCATGGTCGGCCACGCCAGGAAGCAGTTTCATCGATGTACAGGCATCTCAAGCGTGTGGGAGACTGGGGTGTCGACATTTCAGGTTGGCCACAGAGCCGCCACAAAGACCAGCGCGTGCAGTTGAAGTTGAACTGTGGCCCGCGGTCCGGGCGTTGTGATCGACGTCCTGACGAGCGCGGAGATGAAGAGAAGGTGGGAGCACACACCAGTTGCTCCATGTACTTCAAGTTCCTACCAACAGAGGGCGCGTCGTCGTCGTTGTGAATGTTGATATCGGCAATGCCGCGCGCAATGTCCTTGTCCTTGCTCACGTAGGAAGACATGAACTCCTGAATTTTGTCTGCGCGACGTCAGAAGGGTAGGCTGCAAAGAAGAGTTTACGTACCTCTCTCATCCTCGTAGTTAATGTCGATGTTCACGACGGGGAGGGCCATGGCGGGGATGTGGTCGAGGAGAGAGTCGAGGAGGAGGCGAAGACTCGAAGTGTGACACGACGCGACGCGTCCGGTCACGTCGCGTCCGTCGAATCTGAGATCTGATTGACGACTGTAGCACATTTGTAGTACGAAATCAAATCCCACTGGCCTGTTACTGGAACACAGCTATGGCAGAGCTTTATATAAATGCAACACAGCGTATACAGAACAAAATTAGATCGACATTTCCACTCCGTGCTCCAGCCAATGCAACGCCTCACGCGCCTTTTCTCTCACCTCGTCTTCCATCGACAAGTGCAGACCTGCCGCATATCTCGTCACAGGACTCCTGGCCATTCCACCACCAGCATAGTCACTGATATGCCGCAAGGTGGAGTCGATACCAATGTCGTGCAACGCTTTGTGACTGCGCGGATTCGCCTTCACGAGCTCGAGGATGCATGCGACGGCAGGACGTCGGACCTCAACTTTGTGGTCCGTTAGACATTGCTTCAGTGCCTCCAGGAGGCGCACATTGGAGAGGATGTTGTCTTGTCGTGTAGGGCTGTTAGCTATGTTCGCAAGCACGCAGATGGCCTAGATCGTATGACCACAAGTCAGCGGATGATGCTTCTCGTTGGGAACAACACACCTGCTGCAGCACATCGTCGTTTTCCGACTGCATACCCATTGCCACCAGTCCTAGTACATCGCTACCCAGCTCGTGGAACAGCAAGTCCACGTCGTCAGCACCATCAGCGATATGTCGTGCGACATGGAAGGCTTGTTCCTGTATTGCTGGGTCCGGGTCCATGAGCAAGCTGTTTACACCAGTCAGCATGGTCCAACTTGCAGAGATGGAGACGACCAACAGCGCAAGGTCGTGCCACCCGATGGCATCCATTACTCGGCGTTTCACTTCAGAAGAGGCGTGATATAACAGGTTCTTGGTTGCCCATAGAGCATTCAAACGAAGATTCGAGTCGCCCAATTGCAACAGCTGGACAAGCCTGGGGAGAAGACCTTGATCCAAAAGCACCTACGGCAATCAAGCGTGAGCTCGCCTTGTCGCTTGGTCTATGACATGTCACGCACATCTCGCAACGGCGAACATTCATTCACGAGGTTGCACACAACAGACGATGCGGCGAACGTGACTTGGCGGTCCTCATCCTGCTTCTGAAATATCCTATACGCAGCCAAACCGATACCGCTGTCCACGATGTTCGTGCGTAGGACTGCTACTGATCGGCTGATCGAGCGCACGCATTGACAAGCAGCGTAGCGGACGCCGATGTGTGGATGTGACAGGGACACCTGGATCGCCGGCACTAGGCCAAGATCGTCTGTCACTTCGCTGCGGATGTTTTCGTGGAAGAGAGAGATGGCTGCAACAGCCATGAACGCTGCCTAAGAGGCTTCACGGTCAGAATGGTGACCATGGTCAGTGTATGCGCGCCTCACCTCCCGGAGGCAGGCTGTGCTCTCGAGCTCGTCTTCTTGCCACTCCTGGCTCTTTTCTGTCGGGGTTGTGTCCTTGATTAGCTCTGCTAGCTTGGGCAGGGCTCCACGTTCAACTGCAAGCTCGCATAACTCCTTTTTGTCCCTCACAAGTCTATCTACGAACATACTATAAGTGGGGGAGTATCTCGACAAGCTGGCTCACTCACACAGCGTGAAGCACGCCTTGGTTTTCGTCTGGGCCGATTCAGGGTCCGAGGAGATACAGTGATTGACTGCATACATTACGGTCAACGCCGGTGAGTCGTCCGCAGACAAGATATGGGTTCCGAACCCGGCTCGGATGATTTGTGTGGCGCTGCGGATGAAGTGGAGGTAAGGAGTGATTCATATGTGACGATCATACCGTACACGTTGACGAGACACGTACCAATGGCAAGCAGCTAAACGGACATCGGTAGTGCGCGACCGACAGAAGGAAAGAACGAGAGATAGAGTCGCTGAGACGCAAAGTGAGTGATAGCACCAGAATATCGTGGTCATGAACGCTCACCCTCACGATCGGGCGGTGCCTTTGCTAGGTCACTGGCAGTTGAAGGATTATCTTGTGCTATGCTCGCAATGGCGCAGAGGGCTGCTTCTTGCGCCTACGGTTGGGGTTAGAGACGATGGCTGCCACAAGGATAGTATGCCACCCAAACCTTGATGTCCTTCTTCTGGAGTAAAGATATCAATTGGCGGGTCACCCAGCATCCCTGTCGGCTCGGTGACTTGGCCAGGCCAGGCTTCTCCCATCCACGTTTGCCCTTGACCTCCTTCATGCGCTCTGTAGACGGGAGCCAGTCTGCAACCGCCGCTTGGTGCGCCTCATGTCGGACAGCCGATCCGATGAACTGTGCTATATGTGTACTTGTCTGAAGCGAGGGGTCCAAGAGGAGGGGTAGATATATATCTAGAATATCGACCTGTGCATATATAGTCAGTTGAATTCATGAGGCTGCACGCTAAGTAATCGGTGCGAGAGAGGCATCCTATACGATGTGAGAAAGGGCCTTGCTCACGCCGTACCTGGGATAGATTATGGAGCAGTACTTACCTGGAAGAGGTAGTCAAGGGCCATCTTTGCCTCGTTCCGCACGTCAATAGGTGCGTCGTTGCGCAGACCCCATTGCGAGGGCCCCACTGCGTCAGCGATTGCAACAGCGAGCGCTCGCAATGCACGCGCGAATGCAGCTTTCATTCTGGCCGACTCCGTCTCCTGGAAGACGGATATGGCGTAGAGGAATGCTTGGTGCGCGTTGTACCGCAGGAGTGACCGCAGAGCGTCAGAGGAGCCTTGACATACGTAAGCCATATCCCGCAAATCAGTTGTGCAAGTATAACACACCGTATGATAGGGAGGCGATGACATGTGCGGCCTCGACGCGAACTTCATCGTGTGCAGCGAGAGCCTGGGCGTCATCCGTGAATAACGGGTTGCCAACACAGTCAATAAGTCTATAAGTCGCGCACTAGATTCAGACCCGTTTCACAGACCTCCTCTATGAATGGCACTCACGTTGCAATCAAGGCCTCATTCTGTGCCAAAGCAAGTTTGGCTGTAGGATTGCCGATGACTGAGTTCTTCGCGCTCTTCAAGAACGCAAGATCCACGACCGGTATTGTCATGATGATCGGTTGATATGTGTAAAGCGACTGTTCATTGCAAGGCCCAATATTGTATACCGATACAGTAATACCCAGGTTCGAGGCTAGTAGAGCTGTGGTCGCAGATGGTCGTAGCTTTGGAGAGGGCGCTGCGTCGATCGGGATCTAGATTGCAGTTGTATGCTCCCGCCGGCCCGCTGCTATTCGGCCCTCGTATATTGAGGTATTTCTTCTTCTAGTACCACCATCGACTCGTTCAACCAGTTTAAGATATGGCTCAGAACACCGACCTCTATGCCGTGGCAGGTGAGTGGAGATTCCGTTTCCCGTTTCCGTTGTCTGACCGACTACAGACTTCTGCTTGGTGCCTATTGGCACTGCAGAGCCATCGGTCGGCACCCGTTCAGCACGCATTAAGGCTCATCGCGATGATTGACACGATGTTCGGTGATGTATCTAGGTCGCCGAGTATGTGGCTGAGTGCGCCAGGGTGCTCGAAAAGACTGGGCTGAAGTTCAAGGTGCGTTTCCTTTTGAATTCACTCGCATGACCCTGGTGCTGAACCGCTTCACAGATGCAGTAAGTGCTCTACGTAGTCATTTCCCTCGAGCTCAATTCATGTTACTATTCAGCGGGTATGGAACCAACCTAGGCCAGTCTTCACACCCATATACCTTACCCACCTCTTACATCGTTGCCAAAAACAGAGGGCCCTTGGTCAGAGGTTATGCAAGCGATCCATGACTGCCATGCCGCAGTGCACGCCAAAGGTGCACCTCGTATTGCGACCGACATCCGGATTGGCACACGGGTGGATAGAGAGATCGCACCTGGTACCGGCAACGAATCGAAGTTGAAACGGGTCGTAGACATTCTTGCGCTTGAAAAGAAAGCCTAGCTGCGTTCATTGTACACACACAGTAACATCGGGCTATGCACTCGCGGTTCGAGGATCTGCATAAGTGTATTGTATCCAATACTATGTAACAAACCAATCTGGCGTAAGCATGCTGCAGATAGTGTTAGTGCCTGATGACTGTCGAGCATAAAAGATTCTCATCCGGGTGGGAGTGGGTTGAGCGGCGGCCATGGGACGAGGGGCGAGGAGGAAGGTGGCGTGACGATTTTACCCGAAGCGCACGTCGGCACGCCCTCCGCGTCTCCCTCATCTGCCTCTGCCAGCGACACGACGACCACCTCCTTCACTCCTTCCACCATGGCCTCCCTTGCTCGGTTACGGACTGGCATCGCCCGCGCGCACAAAATCGTGAGGTTCCACAGCGTATCAGGATATATCCAAGCTGACCAGTCATTCTGTGCAGCCCTTCGTTCGCGCCGTCCAGACGGCAGCGGACTCGACCACCCTGCATGCGGAGGCCTCGCACTCCGAGCCTTTTGCGGTCAACCTCCATGAAGACTCCTTCAAGAGCTACCGGACTGAGACTCCGGACACGAGCATGACTGTCACGAAGGACTCGCTCCTCAAGATCTACAAGGAGATGGCCGTCGTCCGCCGCATGGAGCAGGCCGCGGACGCCCTCTACAAGCAAAAGCTCATCCGTGGCTTCTGCCATCTCGCCATTGGCCAGGTATGCTTTGTGTGCACTGAGCTCCGTCGGCTGCTTACAGGTGTCGATGGACACGTATAACAGGAAGCGGTTTCAGTTGGCATGGTCAACTCACTCACACCCGCGGACAACATTATCTCATCGTACCGTACACACCCGTTCGCGGTGTTGCGCGGCGGCAACTTGGTCAGCCTCCTCAGCGAGTTGCTCGGTCGCCAGTGCGGTATCTCGAAGGGCAAGGGTGGCTCCATGCACGTCTTCACGGAATCCTTCCAGGGCGGTCATGGTATCGTCGGTGCTCAGGTCCCTCTCGGCGCCGGCCTCGCGTTCGCAGCCAAGTACTTGGAGAAGCCCGTCGCTACGTACGCTATGTATGGTGACGGTGCGAGCAACCAGGGCCAAGTGTTCGAGGCGTACAACATGGTGCGTTAGAGATGTCTATTGATCGCCAATTCGGTAATGAGCTGACGAGGTTTGATGTGCAGGCGAAGCTCTGGAACCTGCCTTGCGTGTTTGTCTGCGAGAACAACAAGTACGGTATGGGTACCCCGGCGGAGCGTAGCTCGTCGAACACCCAGTACTATACTCGTGGTGACTTGATCCCGGGTATCCAGGTAAGTTCAGTCCGCACTGTTAGCTCTGTCCATGTCTTAATATCCCCCAGGCCAACGGTATGGATGTCCTCGCTGTCATGAAGGCTGTCCAGCACACCAAGGACTGGGTCGTCAACGGCAACGGTCCTATCCTCCTGGAGTTCGTCACCTATCGTTACGGCGGTCACTCGTGCGTTACTCCTGCTCTCCTGTATCTGTAAACATCACCTCACGTGGTATGTAGCATGTCGGACCCCGGCACAACCTACCGTAGCCGTGATGAAGTCCAGCGCATGCGTCAGACCCACGATCCCATCCGCGGCCTGGCACGCTACATCGAGGAATGGGGCCTTGCGACCGAGGAGGAGATTAAGGTCAGTCGACCCGTCTTGTAGTTTGTTAGTCCACACGTCTAAGCGCATTACAGAAACTTGACAAGGAGGCCAAGGCCGAGGTCGATGTTGCCGTCGAGGAGGCCAAGGCATCGCCCTACCCGGAGGAAGACAAGATGTGGACTGACGTATACGTTGCGGGTACCGAGCCGGCTTTCATGCGCGGTCGTGAGCGCGAGGAGGTAAGCAGTGCTCACTCTTATCCCCGCTCCATGATCGACTGACCGTGCTTGTCAGGTCCATTGGTACAAGAAGTAGGCGTCACGTGGTGGTCGTATTCCGGGGGGTCGTACGTCTTTGTTAATATAGTACAGTAGTATAGATGCCCTGTGCTAGTCTTTAGAGCCGTCCACTGGATTGGTTGGATGCGGCTTTTACATTTGATGCCACAGTACACACTGAATGAGCTTGTGCGATAGGCTCATGAGATGAAGCTCAGCCAACGCTTATTATGCTGTAACTACATGTTGCCTCCGGGGATGTCAATGGTCGTGCCATCATCTGCTATGACCTTGAATCGCACTGCGATGCCGGCTCAGTAGTAGAGGGCAATACATGCTATAGGTGCACTCACATATGGTGAACGGCTCTCCTTTCGCTTTGCGTATGCTCGTGAAGTATAGAGTACCGGCACCTGTCAGTTGTGCGTGAGTACCCGACCCGACATGGACAAACAAATGCCGGCATACGTCTATGTCCTTTTAGCCTGAAGCTCAGGTCAACGTTGCCTTGCATAAGACGGATCTACAAGTCGTGTTAGGGCCGAATATCCTGTTGTGTAGCACCGATACGCACCGAGCCGGTAATCCAGGGGTCCCCATTCAGCCACCAGACAGGTTCAGGACGGATGGCTTCGCCCAGTACCTCCTTGAGCTCTGGACTGTCGCGAACAGTGTCCATAACCTGGCGCATGACCGAGCTGGAGAGTCGCTCCTGGTTCTCACTCCACGCGAGGAACAGCCCCCATGCACTTACCCCCACTGTTGCGAAGGCTAACAGTATGGGCCATCTTCTCTGGATGACATTCACCATCAGTGCGTGTGCCAATGCGAAGTCAGATCCAACACACCTCGAGTGGGGGGAGGTCTCGTTCCACTCTCCTGTGATATGGCCTTGGCCGGGAGGTCCCGTTAAAAGATTCAGGCGAAGGAAGGTCCTTCGGAGGGGGTGCTTTTGGCCACTGTGATTCAGTGGTGTATGTTCTTGCAGACCGCCAGGCGGACCGGGACGTGTACCCGGTAAGGCCCCGTTGCGCAAGACCTGCTGAGACAAGCCGAGTCGTTGAGAACATGAGATGCAAAGCTGAGCGCCGCGAGCTGTCTTTTGAGTCACTAGATTTCAGACAGACAGACTGCAAACCCCGGAGAGTGGACGGAGAAGGGGATCAAGCCATGCCGGATCGCGGTCGGACGCGCCAGGCGCGTCACGAGCGCGCTTGCCCACGACGCGTCGCGGCGACGGGCGCCACCGTGCAGCTCGCACCATGAGTGCACTCACCGCGTCTCCCTCTCGACTGGCTTCCACATCTTCGCCTCAGCCCCAGAATCCCATCGCATTGCGACTATACAAGGTCCTCGGTGCAAACTTTGATGATGCGGCCACCCGCGAAGCTCTCCAAACGCTCTCAGAGTTATACGCCCCGACGTCGGTATTGCATCCGCCCTCGAAGGTCAAGGACGTGACCCGCGATGGCGATGACACCCACTTGGACGACATCGAGGATACGGAAGGCCAGTCTCGTACTGCAGTCAATGGCGTGCATGTTGCGGAGCCTCTTCCGGGCGACATCGCTGCAAGGGCACGGAGGAACCTCCGGCGTGATGTGGAGAATCGGCTCGCGGAGTCGAGTCGCAAGTTCCTGAAGGCATTTGGGGATGTAGACAAGGTATGTCCCAATAGCATAACAGATTATATACTTGTCTCCCAAGGGTCTGCAGGCGTTGGCCCCTAGACTACCCTTGCGCTTGCCCGCACACTCCCCGCAGATGAGCCTTGGCTCTCTGCTAACTTAGTGGCCCGAAGCTACGTTGTACGTCCGCTGTATAGGACTGTCTCATGCATTTGTGACGGACTTCCACGCTATTGTTTGCTGAGCATTTGGACCATAAGGCTGAAAGGCAGCATACACGTTTGCTAGCGTAATGCTTGCACTGACATGAAACTAGGCGGCGTGGTGGAATATCGGGTGTTTGTACAGGGTCCCTGACTTTCTTCGTTTCGCTTCCGCTGCTGGTCGGCCAACTATGGGCTGTACCACTCCTATGTATGGACTCACGGAAAGCCGCCTCATCAAACTTCGCTTCGAGACTCGCCTATTGACCCTTCTTGTGGGCCTGAACACTTGGTCTAGAACCTATGAATGGGTACGCACGTTACCCAACCTATGGATTCGACCACAAATCAGGCCCCCATTTGACGTGCCCGGGCGCACGGGTGAAGAGAATGGAATGTCTGAGCACCTTGCAGAACATCGCGCATCTATTGAAGAGTGGAGCTATACTATGAATGGGACGAGACACTCTCACCCAGTTTTGTCTAGACTTTCTCGGCGCGAACGTCGCAGAGACCAGTCGAATGTCGGTAGCCGCGCACGATCTACAAAGGCGTTCTCTGGCGTTCAACTCACCGCCCACTTCCTGCCTTCCATCATGCTTGTGCTTTTGTGCTCTCGTTCTGCGGAATATTTACACCCATGTTTCTAGCAACTTGATACCCTTCAGGAACATCTTAGTGCCATGCGCGTGCGCTGCCACGACGCTGAGGCTCAACTGGAGGAAACCAACGACGCATGCAAATCTCTGCTTGACCGCGCCGGAAGCCTGCGGGAAGAAAGGTTGGCGGCGTGCATACATTCTGCCAGGCGACTGGTTCTCACATGATTGCAGGTCAGTCCTTACGACGCGCCAGGCCATCGTTTCTCTCTTCCTCGGCCGTTTTACGCTGGACAAGGAAGAAAAAGAGGCGCTGACATCGAGAGATGTTCCTGTCGACAAACGCTTTTTCCGGGCCATGGATAAGGCAGAGAAAATCCGGGACGATTGCCGCGTGCTGATGACGGGCGAAGATGGCCCGACTCCGGCAGGGTGCGTGTCGTAGCTGCCTTTTGTCTGTGCGGAATATGTTTAACGCTGCTGCACCGGTGGTTTGGCGTGCAGGGTCGACATTCTATCGGCAACATCCAGCTACCTGGAGCAGGCGTATCAGAAGATATTCCGTTGGTGCTGCTTTGAGTTTCGGCAAATGGGTCGTGATACGACGCTGGAGGTTGAACCTTCTATGCGGGAGGCCGTACGCAGACTCAGGGAGCGCCCAGAGCTGGTGACGTACGTTCCCAAGCTGAGACTGTCGCATTTGGAAACTGAATATGGTGACACAGTGAAGCTCTTACGTATCTCTCGCAGACGAGGCAAGCTACGCTGCTCACAGCGTTTACCAATGCATTGACTCGCGGAGGGCCTGGCGGACTGCCCCGCCCAATTGAAATGCATGCGCATGACCCTCTCCGGTACGTTGGCGACATGCTTGCATGGGTGCATCAGGCTATCGCTGCCGAACGGGAGTTCCTTGAGAGCCTATTCAATATTGGGGGGGACAGGCGCATGGTCGGGAGCATCCGACGCTTCGCCGCGAGCGTGGAGGAAGAGTGGATGAGCGAACTCATGGATGCTGCGGTGGGGAAACTGTGCACGCCTCTCAAGGTTCGTAAACCAGTTAGTGTGGCCCATTCTGTGGTGTATGACATCTGTTCGTCGTAGGTCAGGGTGCAGCAGACTGTGCGGTCGCAGGAGAGCAGCATCACGTCATACAAGATTGCCAACTTGTTGCAGTTTTACATGCTGACGATGCAGCGCACCATTGGGGAGGAGGCGATCTTGTCAAATACCCTGAAGGAGTGAGTGCGATTTCCATGGTCGATGACGCATGTTGTTGATCGGTGTGTCCGTGCGTGTAGGATGACGAATATGGCCTTCGAAGTCTTCTTCAACTATATTGACACTCAAGGCCGGTCGCTTCTCCGTGTTCCGCCCGTGAGTACACAGGTACCGAAGCACTAGCTGCAGCTGAATATGGCCCTATCACAGGACCTAGACGATCTTAGTGTCTCGCCGCCGCTGATTATTCTCGATCACGCCCAGGTTCTGCGCGAGATAATGATCGTGTATGATTCCTCACTAGTGGGGGACGAGACCGAAGAACAGCTGGCCACAGGGTTCGGGGATATCCTGGATAAGATGGTCGACCCCGCGATCGAAACGTGCGTCACATCGTCGGAAGAGAAGCGAAAACACCGACCGACCTGGGACAAGTCTGTTTTTGTTCTCAACACGTTGGCATATTTGCAGGGCGTCATCGAGCCTTACCGCTTTACTGCAGAGAAACAAGGCGTCATACAAGGACTAATTGAAACGAAGGTGTTACAGCTGACGGAGGAACACGTGGGTACCTTCGTCGTTCTTCTAGGGTGGGCTGACCTGCGGTACCTTCGGGTCAGTATAGGGACCTTCTCAAGGAGGCTGGGCTGCACGAAGTGGTTGTGGCAATTGAGAATCGCCCCCCGAGTGTGCGTGCCCCTGCCATTTGGTAATTGCTACGCTGATGAGGTCATACTGCATTACAGGAACCGTTGTCGCGCATCCCTGCGGCACAGACTGCACATTTGCAGACTTCGCTGCGCGAGTTCTCCAGCTGGCTCTCCGGCCCGGGTGTGGTAGAGTCGCCACGACTGGCGCAGCTGACACTACAGAGCCTGGCGGCACGGGTGCATCAAGCGGCATTACAACGCCTGGCCGAAGCGTATGAGCTCATCTGCGAGGAAGTGCGCCGGCCGGAGAACAGGTACGAGGCAGCAGCGACATTGCTGGGGAGCGAGCGGCCGTTTGGGCAGGTGCACTTGCTCTGGCAGATCTTTGGGCTGCAGGAGGAGGGACGAGTCGAGGCAGGCAAGGACGGTACGTAGGTGGGATGGGACGCGACCGGCGAGGAGAGATGGCTGGGTAGGAAGCTCCGAGGGGATGGCGCGGTTGCAAGCGAGGCCTGCGTCAAGGCCGGTAATAGTAGGTGGAGGGCAGGGTATTGCCCAGGCTCAATTGCGAGCGCAGGAATCGATGGTTGACTTTACTCTGCGCGCTGGGACCGAGTGCACGGCGTGCGCTAACCGGACTGAGTGGATGCCTTGTTGTATTGTATTTGGTTGTGGCAGATATGCTCCCTGCGTCGGTGGCTATCCCGCCTCAGCCTCTTTTCCTCTTGTCTCATCCTCCTCGCGCTACGACAGATACAATCCCACTCCTCCCTTCCTCACACAATGTCCCTCGACCAGCAGGTCGCCCTCGCCCGTCCAGACCCCATCCGTTCCGAGTCCTCTCACCTCAGCAGGGCCGCACGGCAGGTCGTGCCCCCGTTTCTCCAGAAGCTTTACGAGTACGTCAATTCTTGACTGTCGTACTGTCCACAACTGACCAGCACCACGCTGCTACCTAGGATTGTAAATGATCCGAAGAACGATGAGTTGATACGATGGTCAGAGAATGGCGACTCTTTCTATGGTGCGTTCCATTGGACCGATACCACCTATGGATGCCATAATGCGCGCATTAGTCCTTAATCACGAGCGCTTTGCACGCGAGGTGCTCGGTCGCTGGTTCAAACATCAGAAGTTTACCTCCTTTGTCCGGCAGCTCAATATGTACGGCTTCCACAAGATCCCCCATCTTCAACAAGGCGTCTTGAAAAGTGACAGTGACACTGAGCCTTGGAACTTCGAGCACCCCCATTTCCACCGCGGCCAGCCTGATCTGCTCTGCCTCATCCAGCGCAAGAAGCAGCCGGCGAATAGCAATACCGAGGACGGCGACGTTCAGGACAACACCAGTGCCACGGCAGCTCACGCCGCCGCAACTACCCCAGGGCAACTCCTCGATGTCAACTCCTTGGTCAACGGCATTGCTGCGATCAAACGCCACCAGCAAGCCATTTCGGCAGATCTCCAAGCGTTGAAGAAGTCGAACGAGATGTTATGGGAGGAGGCAACGCTAGCACGGCAGAGGCATGACAAGCATCAGGACACGATCAACCGCATCCTCAAGTTCCTCGCTGGCGTATTCGGACATTCTACCGATAGCTTGGATCAGCATGACGACCCCGGCCATTCTCCGAGCGTTGCCCCTCCACGCGCACGCCAGCGACTTATGATAGGTGACGGAAGGGCGGGTAAAGGGTCCAAGACGGTGGAGGTTACCGATGTTGTCGACGAGGACGAGGACGATCTTCTACAGTCAGTGCACCCGCATGAGAGCGCAACCTTGCCGCTTGCTGGTAAGTTTCCGTACGACCTCTTGCAACAACTCGTATACGAAGTACAACAACGTATAGGCCAGGTGTCATCGGTGACATCTCCGTTGATGTCGCCGGCTCCCTCAACTGCGCCGTCGGAAATATTCTCCCCTACCACGACTCCGACAGGATTCGATGGCCGACCCACACGCCCCACAGAGGTATTGTCGAGGACAAACACCAACACTTCTAACCACGGTCCGACGACAGATGCCTCTACACACAGTACCCCCACGCTTCGCCATGCTGACCCCGAACCCACGGTCTCGCCTTCGACATTGTCCACTTTCTCCCCGAGCGCAACTTCCAATGTCCCAGAAAGCGCGTGGTCGAGTGCAATCCAGCAGGTGCTCACTAATCCACAGCAGATGCAGCGGTTGATGCAGGCACTCGCGGCTCAGCCAAACTTCCCGACAGCACCTCCGCCCGACACTGGTTATATGCCACCGCAGCCGACCGCACAGTTGATGCCATACGCACCTTACGACTACAATCGCTTCCGACATGACCTTCCCGTGGCGACGCAGATCCCCCCATCCACACTTCCCATGCTTGGTCCGTCCATTCCTGCGCACGATGACGGGCCATCGTTTGATCCACTTCTGGAGAATGCTTCGCACCTAGAGAAGACGTATAGGAATGCCGGGGACATTGAGGCAGACATGGATGTGCTGCAGTCGAGCCTTAACTCATTCATTCGTGATCTTGGTATGGACCCCCCTTCCCTCTCACAGCAAGAGCGAGATATGCAGGGTCGCCAGGGCGGTGGCCCCTATCTTGACAGCATAGGCGACATGCATCCGCCTGCAGACGGAGTACAGCCGGCCGGTATCCGGGCCAACGGGCCCAATAACGCACCGATGCTCAACGGATACCATTCAGACCCTTCTTCCGACCTCTTTCTAGAGTCGCTGCTAAACGGCATGGGCACGGGTGGCGACTCGAATGTTGACTACACGGACATAACGGACCGATATGACCCCTCCACCCGAATCGACGGTATCAACGTCGGTGACGCGTCCACAGACCAACTCACCGCATTCTTGGACGAAGTGTCAGACACAGCCTCGCCAAACCCCATCATCGACTCTTCCACTGTCACTCCGCAGAAGCGCAATTCCGATGCGGCAGGCCTGTCATTACCCTCATCATCCCCTTCCAATGTTATTGACCACGCCCTCGCGGGCCCAAAAACGAAGCGTAAGAGATAAATATGTTATGCAATATTAGACTGTACTTGTAGCAGTACCCACTTAGTGTATCATATTCCATAAGCACGAGAGATGAAAGGAGAGTGAGCAGCTAGATAAATTACGAAGACAGTACGGGCAATAACCATTACTCAATCGTGATAGGCATGCTGGTAGGCTGTGCAAGCGGCGGGGGCGGGCCCGGGGGAATGGGGTTGCCCATTGAGTCGACGAAGTCGGCACTGAATGAGGACAGGATGACATCCGTTTTGAGAGGGGCAGAGCCAGATATTTCTCTGTCAATAGCTTGCAGCCGTGCGTGTGTACGCATATCCTCCTCTTGGGTCTCCTGTATGTATTCCCTAGGTGGCTTCGGCGCAAGTGGCGGCGGTGGCGGCGGCGCGACGAAGGGTACACCGTTGACCATAGGAGTCCTGGACTGGACCGGAGGCGATCCGTTCCAAGCGCGGTTTTCGGAGTCATACATTGCCTTCAGCCGGGCTTTCTCCTCGGCAGCAGTTGGTGGGCGAGATCCTGAGCCGCCGCCTGGGGGTATAGGAGTAGAGCGAGGTGGCGGTGTGGGCATATTTCTTGAACTGGCGCTAAACGACCCGGAGCGGGGTGGCGTTGGTGGAGGGCCGCCTCTTGTCGCTGCGTCCTGCGCTTCAAACCTACGTCGTAGCATCTCCTTCTCGACGGCAGCACTAGATATGGCCGCAGAAGCGGCGAGCACGGCAGGAGGGGTGGGTGCCAACACCGGGGGCTGGTAGCCGGGCGAGGCGACAGCACTCAACGGAGGCGTATTATGCGGCGGGGGTGCAGGGGGCGAACCGCCCGTCGCGGCCGCGTCGCGAACTTCGTAATCGCGTCGTAAACGTTCTTTCTCCGATAAATAAGAAGGTTGAGACGAAGATGGAGGAGCAAAAGGAGGGGGTGTGCCGCCGTTAGCGGGCGGGCCCGGAGAAGCAGGTTTGGAAGGATAAATTGCGTCGTATGGCATCAGGGAGGATCCGGCAGTCGAGGGTGAGACACCGAAAGCAGTCTCTTGTGTGCGGTCCACGGCAGCCTTAGCCTCGTAAAATCGGCGCATAGCAGCTTTTTCCTCCTCGGCAGATGCATACACAGGTATACGGCCCCGGGCAGAATGAACAGACCCAGGCGAAGATACATTGTTCGCTCCGGAGCTGCTGCCTTGAGCAGGGGGTGTACGAGGCGCAGGGCCAGGCTCCGGTGCTCTTATTTGTGGCGTATGACTTGGCGAGTGCGAATCTACCGATTCGCTCCTCCCAAGAACAGAGGCCGCAGGTGATCCGGCGTTGCCAATGCGTTGAGCCACACGGGCCTGTGCATCTTCGAAAAGACGAGCCTTCTCTTCCTCAGCGGTAGGCCACGCCTTCCTGGACTTGAGTGCCGAAGCCTGGGTCGGAGGGGTAGCGGGAACAGGCGCATTGACAACGTTCGGCGGTGGTGTTGAAGGGGCGGACAATGCCGGGGCGGACTGCGGATACTAGTTACAGGTCGATCTCTGCATTCACAGAATAACGAAACTCACCTCGACAGGACTGAGCGGACGCGGCACCGGCACACCCTGGACTCGCTCGACATTCGCGACTGCCGTCTCATACAGCCGTCGCTTTTCCTCTTCAGCAGTCGTCCAGCGAGTGCGCGAGGCGCCCTGGCTGGCCGGGACAGCAGGACGGCTGGTAGCAGATGGAGCAGCGCTTCCGCTGTTAGCCTGGGCACGGCTTGCGTTGGCTGCCGCCGCTTGTTCCGCAGCCTCAGCCTCGTTCAAGTTCGTTACTGTCAAACGCCGTTCCGTCATCGCCGCTCTTGCGCTGCTTGCGCGCGGACGTGCGACAGCGGACGTCTCGCTGGCCTGCGGTGCAATGCGCCCAGCACCGGACCCGATGGTCGCACTCAAGCCAGGCGTGCCACCAATAGTTTGCGCGACTATCCGCTCGGAGTTGCCATTCGACTTCGACTCCTGGTTACCAACGGTCCTAGTGACGCCGAACTCATCAGGCTTGCTCCCGTTGGCATTGCCATTGGCACGCTCAGGCACAGTGTTGTACTGTCCGACGGAGGGGCGACTAATGACAACTTCAGCTTGAGTGTTGCTGCTCGCAGTATCCGGCCTGGCTTGGGCCTTTAAAATCTGCTGGCCAATCAAAGGTTGCGACGCCGAGGCGGTGGCGTAGCCCGCACTCAACGATGCCCCAGGAATGGAGACGTTGGGCGCTAACCCGATGCGTCTATGTGTACGGTCAATGATAGCTGAGATAACCTTTACAGCGGAGCGCACCTCATCGCCTCAAGTGATACTGGCCTGCACGATGGGTCGCTGTCAAAAAGTGTGTTCGGTGAATGGGCTGTGATAGACGCACTTTGGCCAATTCGATATGACGACAGGAAGGTCCAGTGTAACATGGGGAGTCGTCGCCATTAGGGCCTTCACAACGAGATGATAGGTAATATCTATATGCCGAGCGGTGTTGAGAGTTGCTGAAGTATGTTGGGTGGGAACAGTCACGAAGAGGTCGGCCTTGTGCTGCATACCGCCGAACAGTGCAGCATTGAGGGGTACCCTCTGATCGCTGATATGGACTACCTTTATCACTGGGGCGCCTTTCTTCCCGGTATGAGGACCTCCTCGGAAAACAGTGGTCTCCCGCAGCGTGAGCTCGAAGCCACGCAGAGTGTCCTTGAAGTCGTTCACTGCCTTCACAATTGCTCGCAGCGTAATGCGGTCGCCGGGCCCAAAACATGTGCGGGAACGCTCGGCGAAGAGTGTCACGGCGCCTTCTGTGTGATTGCGTGTCTCAGGCTGCTGATAAATGGGCCAGGTAGAATGCAACTCGTGCTTGTCAATGATGATCGTGGACGACGCAGTGGTGATGGTAGGCTTGTCACGCCGTAGCAAACCTCTGTGACCAGCAAGTCAGAGACATCGCATCAGGTATATAGACTACGCACCGCTTGCCCTTCACACAGACTGCTGCAATGAGCTCATACCGTATTCCGGCTGTCGTTGACGCAATAAGCCGAGGTTTCGCACATACTGATGTGTCACGAACTCACCTCCTTTCTCAAGTGCAATGCTGGGGGGTATGGATTCGGGTATTCGAATATAGAAAGGAAAGTCTTGCTGCATGGACTGTGAGCTAGTAGGCAGCCGAGAGTGTGTAGTACGCACCGTGTGCAATGTGCCATAGTCCTCACTCGCTTGCCATACGTTGATAGGGCTCTGCCCGACATAGTCATAGAAGGTATTGCCGCCAGGCAACACCTCGACCTTCTTCAGCTCGATGCGAACCCACTTGGCTTTGACTCCCTGCCCGCCAACGCGTACCTCGATGGCCTGTGAACGCAATGAGACAATGCTGCGCGGAAGCCACGAAGTAGTTGCGTACGCCTTTGACGGCAGCTTGTGGACGGTCAGCGCCGCCAGGAGGAATACCGGGGTAGCCTAGCGGGGTGGATGTGGTCAGCGAAGCGCGTCAAGCAGTCCGGAAAATATACGTACCCTGGACGAAGTCGATGTTCGGAGGCGGCCGTAGGGTGCTAGAGGGGGGGTAGTGGGTGTGAGGACGGTGTGAAGTAGGGAGGAAATGCGCACAGCTTTGCGAGGGACATGGGAGGTAGAGGGGTATCGTAAAGGAAAAGGGCGTTGGCGCTGTGTTTGGCCCGTCCGAAGATGGCGGCCCTCCTCGCCATCGAAGTCCCCGCGCTAATACTCTCTCCCGCCGGCGCTTCCTCCATGATTCGCGGTCTCCCGCTGACCCACTCTTGGCCTCACGGAGACGTTTCACCGGCAGGCGCCGACCCCACGCAACCCATCCGCCTCAGTTCAGCCCGGCGCTCACATTTTCGAACTCTTCGTCCACGTCTCCATCCCTCCGTCATGGCCTCCAGTTTCATCGGGTTAGCCCATCCTTTACACCTCCCACTACTCACGCATTGATGGTGCTTGGCACAGAAAGCCTATCTCTTTGATTTCTCACTCAGATGTACGATACCGTGGTATCCTTGCGGGCATCGACCCCGCCGCGTCTACCATCCAGCTCTCCAATGGTGCGTCCTGCCGTATGCAAGGGTGTGCTAACTCTGACGCCGCATGCATCAGTGTACTCAATGGGGACGGAATCGCGGCGGTAAGTGTCTCTTCATCGGGTCGTCATGCATGATGAAGTATTGCGGATGTTAATGAGCATAGCTCAACATTTCCGAGAGCGCATAACAATCGTGTGGACGTTTCCGCTGCCTTCCTTCTGATCGCTTTCTTCTTCACCTCTTTTTGTGGGGCACATAGCTGACGTGTCGCTGTCTCCAAGGCCGCCAGAACAGTTCATCCCCCCGGTGCAGGAGCCGTACCAATACATCATCTTCCGAGCTTCAGAAGTGAAGGATCTTGCGGTAGATGAACCAACACCACGGCGGGACGTTCATGATGACCCAGCTGTACTCGGGGTGAGTTCGCAAGCATCTTTTTGACACACCTACCATGATGTAACCATTAACGGATGTGAGCCTCGTGCTCGATTAACCGAGAGCGCAAAACTCGTGTGGATAACCCGTTGCCTTCCTTCTGACCCTCCATTCACCGATTGATGAACAAATTGTTGACTAAATCTATAGGCTTCAACACCGAACAATGGTGGATACCCTGTACCTTACCAGCAAGGATACCCTGCCGGGCCTGCGGCGCAAGGCTCCCAACAGCCTCAAGCTGCAAGGCAATCACCCTACCCAGTGCGACAGCCATCTACACAACCATCTGGTCCACAACCCAATGGTGCGGTGACGACTGGGCCGTCACCGCAGAATGCAGGCGGCAGTCGTGCACCACGCAACAACTCCGTTACCTCTGCTGCTGCATCGTTGGAGAAGGTCGAGCGTGCCCTTGGCGACCTACGTGTCTCTCAAGCTACCGCGAACGGCGCACCTACTCGTGGTGGTCGGCGCGGTAGGGGACAGGAGACTAAGGGAAGCGATTTGCGCGTACCCGACACAGACTTCGATTTCCAGTCGTCGAATGCTCGCTTCGACAAGACTGCCATCTCACCACGGGGGACTCCGAAAAATGACGGCGAGGGGCAAGCGAAGGAGGACAAGTCCAGTGAGAAAGATGATTCCGCGTATAACCCCCAGAAGTCGTTTTTCGACTCGCTCTCCTCGGGGAGCAACGGCCCTGGGGCAGACGCCCGTGGTGGACGTGGAGGCCGTAGGGGAGGAGGGAGGAACAGGCGAGAGGAGGAGCGGGAAAGAAACGTAGCGACTTTTGGCGAGCCGGGTGGTGTGGGTCTGATGGGCCCCGGTCAGTATGTTGGCGGCTGGGGCGGCTACGGCAGGCGGGGCGGAGGCAGGGGGCGACGAGGTGCGGCTGTCGTAGGTGGGGCCCGTTAGCAGTAGGTAGCCCCCTCATGGACTACCGTGCTCTTTTGATACCCTATTCGTCAGTAAGTTGAACGAGCTGTCGAATGTGGTGCTCGTCGCTTTCATGGCTATTTCTAGTGGTTTTATCGTCGTCGAATCTCTACGCCTTATTAATTGTTCCAGTGAATCACGCTCAACGGCTATGCCAGTGTCCGTTGCAGAGCACGCACAGCCAGATGCACTGGTCGCCATAGGTATCGGTGTATATATGGCACTTACTGTTACTTACGATATGTTATAGTGCTACGGAACGTATTGACAACCCCGTTGACATAATTGCAACGCGCTCTCAGTGTCATATTGCTCCGCCAGTACGCGTGCGTCGCATAAGCTGATGTTGTCCATTGATTTTACCTCTGCACACCGGATGGCAGTAAAGACGGGTGTCGTTTACCCTCTTGGCTAACTCGAATGCACCACAGCAGCACAACATTGTATGACCTCGGAGAGTTGCACGGGTCCGTGCTGAATTGTCGTTTGTTCAATGCCTATTCACGGAGAGCTCGAAAAAAAAAAAAAAAAAGGGTTGCCTGTCCTCACGAGGGACTCTTCAACTAGGTTTTGACAACAGGGCGAATAACGTGCAAGGTTGGTGCGACAGCGTCCCGGTCAACGGGCGAGGGTTTGTCGTACACGTAGTACACATACTAATCATTACTTAGTTGTAAAATACAACAACCGCGTCTCTGCTGCTAGGTTGAATAACATGTCAACATGCGCGGGTATACGTCCATTGCACACGACCATTCTTCAGGGACACACGTAAGCTACAGCAGACCGTGAATCGAATCGTCGTGTCAGAACAGAATTGTGTTATCACTGAGATGTCCATCGCATCCACCTCGATCAGAGTTAGACTGTACGCAAGCATCCTTCGTTATGTACGGCGTCCTACCTGCACCACTCCACCCTTCCATAATCGCTATCGCAGAAGCAACCTTGGCTGCGCTCTACTTGCTCTCGCGCGATCCCGAGCAATCCCACTCACGCTCGCGCCCGAGGGATGCCTCCCCAGCAAAAGCCCCAGCCCCAGCCCGCTCCGCAGCTGCGCACGGCGGAGCTCCTCGTCGATCCGCCACATCCCGTGGATGAAGCCTTCGAGGTCGAGCCCGCCCGTGCCCGTGGGGTCGCACTCTGCCCTACACTCACGCGTGAGCCCCCGCACGATTGACACGCTGCAGAGAACACATACCAGATCGCCTTTAACGTCCTCCGCTCGAGCTTCGAGCGTACCCATATCCGGCGCACTGTCTCGCCCGCGAGGCGCTCCTCTCCGTCCTTCTCCTCGCCATCCTCTCGTCCCATCCCATTGTCCCTCTCCTGCGGCCCTGGGCTCGTGAGCAGGTCGACTGAGAGCCCGCGCCAACCCGCAGCCTTGCGCGCACGCGCCCCAGGCGGTGGGGACACGACGTCCTTCCGTACCGCGTTCTGCGCATACAGGTTCCGCGCGAAGAGCGCCTCGTACCGTCTCCGCGCCGCAGGTGGGGCGGGTGGTGCACGCGTGAGCTGGGACTGCATCACCGGAGAGGGCAGCGGGCTCGAGACGGGGTCAGAGCCGGGCCTTGGCTTGAGCGTGGCTAGGGAGGAGCTAGTGGGCGCGAAGTGCGAGTGTGAGTTCAAGCTGGAGGAGGGCGAGGTGCTGAGGCTGAGGACGGAGGCACGGTCGGAGAAGGTGATTGACGTTGAGGTTCCCGAGGCGGACGAGCCGGTGGAGGTGCGCGAGGAGGGTGCGCGGGGTGGAGGTGGGGGCGGCTTCGTGGTAGCGGAGCGAGGCGGCGGGGGCGGTTTCGCGGACGCGGAGGGCGTGCGTGGTGAGGCCCCGAGCGACCTGGTCGGGATGCTGGGGCTTACGGAGGGCGGTCGCTGGGGGAGCTTCGGAGGCTCGGAGGGAGGGCGGCGAGGGAGCTCGGGTGCGACTGAGGAGACGGAGAGGTGCTCGAAGGACTCGGCTACACTCACGGTGTCAGAAGGCGACGGCGCGAAGTAGCCTGGGGTTGAAGGGGAGACGGGATCCCCGCCATCGGATAGAGAGACGGAGTGGAAAGAGGAGATAGACGAGGCGGGGGCATGGCGCGAGGTATGTGTGGGTAAAGTGAGCCCCAGGGTGAGTGCGGGCGGGTAAGAGTGGTCGTGCTTGGGTGAGAATGTGCGAGGCGACGGGCGCGACGCTGTAGCCGACGTCGAGGTTGACGAAGTGGAGATGGAGCGCAGGGAATTGCAGGACGACTTTCGGGGTGGGAGCGGCGGACCGGGGCGCGCAGAGGGCGCGGACTCGAGGTGAATGAGCGGTGCAGAGACGTGCCGCTGACTGGGACCCGGTGCTGTCGAGCGAGGCCGTGCGGGCAGAGCGGGCTTTTGTGAGGTCTGACGGGGCCCGTCGTCGAGGACCCAGTCGTGGAGGTCGATGAGAGACGTTTTGCGGCCGAGTGCGGGAGGAGAGGGCGATGGGGAGAGGGCGATGGGGTCGAAGCGAGCGGCTGCGTCTGGGGAAAGGGGGCGGGCGAGGGGGAAAGGGGTCGGGCTGGCAGCGAGGGCCTCGAAGGCAGAGATGCGGGCCTGCACGTCGCTCATCGTCGTCGGCGGGGCGTGGGCCGTTGACAACTCTCTCACCAATGCCCGGCGCTGGCTACCTGAATTGGCAGGTAGGCCGAGAACGCCGGCGTCGCGCGGATCGACGGCCCCCGAGAAGCGTGACACGGTCCCATGCCCGGTGGCTGCCCGGTGGCGTTGCTCGTCGCTCGGACGCGCCTATTTACGCGATGTACGCTCTCTCTCTCTCCTCCCATCCTCTCCGATGGCTACCACCGACGACGACACGCAGACACAGCTCACAGACGCTACCCGCGGCTTCGACCAGCTCTTTCAGAATGAGCTCGCCGATGCTCGCAAGATATTCGCTACCTCTGACGGCCCCTTCCACCAGCTCGGACTTGGAGCATGTGCATTCCTTGAGGCTGCACTAGGCATGGAGGTGTGTCGGATATCCCAGCCTCACCTGGCTCAGAAGCTCAGTTTCCCGCAGACGGCTCTTGTTACAGAGGCCCAGCGGTGTCTATCACTATCGGAAGCAGGCTCTAGGAAGCAACTCAAAGCGTCCAAGAACCCTACAACAAAGTTTCCGCCGGGCACGGAATGGGAACTCCTCAACTCCGATGCAGTCATTCTCCTTGGTCTTAACCATGCCTTCAGGTCTGTTCCGTTGCGATGTCCACAGCCAGGTCCCTGACCTTGACCGTGCTATTGACTATAGCGAGTCGTACATGGGATACTTGCAATGCCTGTATTCTCTCAATAGGTGAGTCTATGCTTGTTTCTGCATGTCACAAGTCTGACCTCTCTATAGTTCGCACTCCAAGTTCACCAAGTGAGTTCGCGACACTGTATTATCGCCCCACCAACTCTGATGCATATAAACCACATCGTAGGCTCTACAAGACCGTCTACCCACATGGACTTGATGCGTACGCAACGCCTGCGGCTTCGCCCCCGCGGAGTAACACTCCCTCCGTAGCCTCGTCTGCAGCATCGTCGACACTGAGCGTTGCAACCACGAACACGACCACCCCTTCTACATTGAGTGCTACGCCCAAGCGGTCCGGCTTCTTCAGTAGATTCACGGGTGTCGTCAGTGCGTCCGCGCCGCCAAGTCTCCCCTCCAGCATGACGTCCCTCGCTCTCGAGACCCGGGTACACGCTGAGAAGGGGTCCGTCGATGAGCTCATCCTTTCTGGAACTGCATTCGGTACGTAGTGTGCTATGCCGACTTTCCCTCTGAGCACTGCTCACACACGGTTGCAGGCTACGGGTGAGTGCCCCATCACTAAGCCGTTATGCGCCCGTATAGCCCCATTGATCTTCCCGGTTTCGGAGATAGACTGTTCAATCTCGTCTTTTCGCTGCTACCCGCCAAGATTCGGTAGGTATCCCAACATATCGGTCGGTTTTGTTTCTTGATTTCGGGATATGTTGCAGAGGTGTCGTAGGCTTCCTTGGCTTCACGAGCGATCGCAAACTCGCCCTCCAAGCGCTCGCCGTCTCGGCGAACTATACTGATGTCCATGGCGTCTTTGCCGGGTACGTCTACGTTTGGTTTCCCCCTTTGTTTGCGTCCCGCGTACGGCGATTGCGATGTCTATTGTAACGGTTTGCGCTGACAAAAGTACCTGGGCTCTGCTTCTGCGATGCCGGTGTCGGACCTGCGTAGGCTATCACTCATGACGTACCACGGCGTCGTCCTCCTGCTCTCGGGGTACCAAGCAGACGAGCAGCACATCCTCCGACAGTACCGAGCGATCGTGGACAAGTGCGTCATCCTCCATGACAGTGGTACGCTCGCGTGGCTGATCAGGGTGTCACTGACAGGCTTTCCACGAGGTATCCAAATGGCTCGTTATGGATCCTCAACCGGGTACGACTCTTTCCGTGGGCGGAGTGGTGTGTGCCGCGGCTGACGTGCGTGCAGGCGAAGATTCTCCGTATGTCGTATGATACCCAGGGCGCAATCAAGGTGCTCCAGGATGGTCTCAAGCCAGAGCGCCCGCATACGTTCGTGCAGGCCGACGGTTTGGTCAGTCGAATCATACAATACGCCAATAGCCAACGTACTCACCCAATCCTACAGCTGATCTTCGAGCTTGCATGGACGCTTCTCTCTCAAAGGCGCTACCAAGAGGCTGCAGATACGTTCATTGATATGACGAAGATCAACAGCTGGAGTCATGGGACATACTACTTCATTGCTGCCGGTGCGTTCGGTCGGATATCCAAATATACTTTCCTGCATTAACGCTCGATCTTGCAGGTTGCTACGTCTCTATGGGCAACATCGACAAGGCGAAGGAGCTGTTCGAGCAGATCCCGGCGTTACTTGACAAGAAGAAGATTGGGGGCAAAGATCTGCCTACGGAAGTCTTTATCAAGAAAAAACGCAAGTCTGCTCTGTTTGCGTCAGGTTTGTCCATAGCGCGGCTGTGACTGACGGTCTTCTGTAGTGGCCTTCTACAAGGAGAAAGCGCTGCGGTTGACGGGCTCCGAAGACGACTATGTCAAGGTTATGAAGATCAGCCCAGCTGAGGGTGAGCTAGCGCCCGTGTCCCTGCCAGTGTACTCGAGTTGACGTTGCGTTCATCTGCAGAGCTTGCCATCTGTACGTAATCTCTTTCACCTCACTTCGCGTTCTGTGTTTTCTGACCTCTTGCAGTCTGGAATACGCACGCGCGGATACCCCGCGACGTTGCTCTCTTGCACATAACTGAGCTTGGTGCGCTCACTCCCCTCCCGACCATTCGCAGCCCCCTCCTCCCCGCCGACCCCGTCTCCTCGCCCCCGCCGACCTCGCCGACCTCCCCGCCCGACCTCGACACGCCCGACGAGCTTGCGATCCGCTCGCTGCTTCTCGGGATCACGCACCGTACCGCCGGTGCGTACGGGCCCGCGCTCGCGTTCCTCGTCGATGCGCATGCGCGGCACGCGCAGGTGAAGGTAAGCACGTGGGTCGGTGGTGTCGCGCTCTTTGAGCTGGCGGTGCTCGCCCTGAAGCAAGCGCAGGCGCGCACGGAGGGCGTGCCCGGCATCGACGCAGCGCATGCGGACATTACTAGGGAGCAAGGGGATGCGGAAAGCCGCGAGGTGTGGAAGACTGCGATGACGGAGGCGGAGGGTCGCCTAGAGAAGGCGCTGGCGCTGGCGACGCAGCAGGTCGACCTGAGCTCCAGGCTAGACAGCCGGATCGCGATGTTGAAGGACGAGATTGCGATGAAGCGGGAGATGCTTGCGACTGGTGTTTAGAGTAGAGACTACACATTGGCATGGACGCAATCTTGCATACACGGACATGGATCTCTAGAGAGTTAATGTACAATTTTTGTTCGTCGTGTTCATAGTCACATCCTATTTACATAACATTCCAGCGCTGGCACGATGAATGGGGTCTAGTCTGCCTTTCACACATGAAAGAGTAGCAGGTAAATAGTAGCTCGGCATATCACACGCTTAGCTACGGTTTACGCTTCACCGAGCTCCTCTTCTTCGCTGCCTTGACTTCCTGCTCAAATCGACTCCTCTTCCTTGCCTTCGGTCCATCGTCACCTATATCATCCACATCGTCCGACCGAGCGCGTGCCCGAACGAGAGCGCTCTGTTTCTTGCCTCTCTGGCGCAGCTCCTCGTATCCATCGCCGACAGGACCACGACTGCTCCGGCCCACGGACCTCAGTATATCGCCGAACTCGTCTTCAAAACCACCACCGCGTCCGCGCCTGCTCGACGCTGCACCGGTCCCACCCAGCGCGATGTCCGCCTCGTCGACATTCCGACGGCGCGCCTCCTTCTTTTTCATCACCAGCCGCGTCATATTCTCCTCCTCGAACTCTGTCATCCGTTGTAACTCGCGGGCACGCCCAGACATGAGCGCGGGTGTTGAGCCCAATCCAGAAGAGGACTCCATGAACGGTTTGGAAGGGTCGAGGTGCGCGAGGTTAGAGAGGGCACTGGGGACTGGCAGCCTGCGGGACTTTTCCTTCTCTGCACGAGACTCGGTGTAGTGCACAGGTGCGAGCTTGGGAGGACGATAGATCCCGTCGCGTTCTTTGGCGCCACCCTTGCGGTGGTCGCCTTCATCTTCCGAAGCGGAGTCTTGATCCATCAATGCCTGAGGGTTCGGACGGAATGCGAGTGGGTCTAAGGATTTTGTTTCAGCGAGGTGCCTCTCATAGTGGGGGAAAAGATATCTCACCATTGATGGCAGCCGAGGGAGCTTCCTCGGCGACGCGCACGAGCTTTTCGATCTGATACTTCATGCGACCCTCCAACACCTTGATCTTTTCAAGCACGATGCGAGCCTCGATGACCGAGTCTACGCGGTCACCCGCGCCAGCGCCTCGCACGCTCCGCTCAGGGACGCCAAATGGCATTGCAGGGGGTGATCGCTCGGCCAACGAGTCACCAACCGCACGTCGTGCAGACAGCAGAGCAAGCGATTGAATGTAGGACAGCAAGAGGTGGTGCTTGAGTGAGAGCAGCGATATCCCGCTCTTCGTGTCTAGCTGCGAGGCGGCATGCCTGAGTCACTGTATCAGCATTTACAACATCTTCGGAGACAGGGAACGTACTGCTCCTGTAGAGACTTGATGGTCTCTCTCACGGATGCCAGCCCATTCTTCATGTCGGTTACGACATCACAGAACTCCTGCACGTCTGTACTGCTTCCAGCTTCGTTGTCATTGAATGTCATGGCCGCAATGTATCTGCGACGCTTTTAATCAGTACCCATATGAAACGACACGAATAAGCATATCATAGATCAGTTAACGGTTTTCTAGGCCGCCATCCTCGTAAGGACGTAGTGCGTGACATCAAATGACTCAGAGCCCAGTGCATTTCATCTTTAGATAGTCGGTTGTTCGAGAAGTGGAACTCACGTTGCTCAGCCTATACGATAGCTGTAACGGTAGAGACAAGTAGGATGAGAGACGGGGGAGAGTGTCATCGTTCAATAGAGGTGGGCGCTACGAACGCTGTCCGATCATTAAGTTTTGCAAGGTTCCCACGCAACGGCGTCCCAAGAAGGCAGGTGCTGTTGTTCGCGATCAGCATCGCGGCTGCGTTCTCTGTCCAAGGTCTACAGGTACACTAGGCTGCGTAATACACTGCGGTAATTTTCAGGCTGGTACTAGACCCTATTGCCCTCGTATTCCATATCCCAACGGTGCCTCCCACAAAGTTCATCATCTGAATTACTTCCGCACCTTGCTGTTGCATTTTCGCTCATGGGAGCGAACACCACGTCTGAACTTTCATACGCTTCGTCGTCAGCGCATGTAGACCCTTCGATGTCAGTTTCATGCGCTTTGCGAATTGTCAGGAAGAAATAGGAGAGGATAAGCGGTGTAAATCTAAAAGAATGGGAGTATGTTAGCCGGTGGGACATGATATAACTTGTTCCGGACACCAACATAGCAGTGAAGATAGATGTATCATCAAATATCTGTGAGATGTGTATAAGCAAATGGTCCGCAATACAGGACAGAGAGTAGGATACTCGCCCCTGTGACTGACAATACCGCGTCAACTATGTTGAGGACTAGGTGGGCCCTACAGCCAATACGCGACATTGAGGCAGTTCTGTTGGGACAATCATGAGCGCTTACGCGAAATAGACAGCACCTATTGACACGAGTGAGTTGATGCCCAGACAGGAATTGGTAGAACTATTGAGACAAACCATTCAGGAGCAATTTAGTGGCGACGTTACTCCCCACTTGAGCATTGCCCGCGATATTCCGAAATTCTCCCTTTGTTTTATACCAGGTAAGAAGGAGGATAGATGCGTCGTGGATGATATTCAGGATACGGGTCACGACTTTCACTAATATGTGGTAGTATATGATAGTTGGGTTTGCATGTGCCACAACTAATCATATAGACAATGTGACGTACAGCTAACCGGCCACGGTAAGAATGAATTCGCGTAGAACCTTTGCGGGGACTCACCTATAAGTCAGCCCTATGGTCGCCGTGCTGTGTAGCGCACAGTTTAGCGGGGGAGGTAGATGTACTGGCCGGTATCTGGAATAACTGTACTGAATACAGTGGATTAACTCAGGTCTTGTACGAGCCGGCCGCCGTATAGGGCACTCACTATGCTCGTACTGAACTGAAACAGGACCAGTGAAGAAACTAGTGTAGGGAGCTTCCAGTCCGATACATGGAGAACATATATGCGGATTGCAGAGAGCGCTGCAGAATGATTCGTCTGATGAGTCAATCATAGCCGTTTACTTGTGCAGGAGAAGGGTACCTGTCCATACAATGAGGAAAACACATGTGATCGAATTCACAGTTTGCAGCACTACATAAGAGCTGGGAAAAGGAGCACATAACATCAGCACATGTTGTCAGCATGTTCCATGTATGACAGTGTACCTCTACTCCACCATCCCGGCTAGTCTATCAGCGGTGATCAAGTGCTCATAAGCACGAAGATGCACCTACCTTGCAATCCGTCCAATTCAGAGCGATCATTTCGAGGATCAAGTATGGTACCATCAAGTACCGGTTGACGATATACAATAGACTCGCTCCGGAGATTCTGTGTCGCCATATCAAGTCGACACTGTCGGAGAACGTTAAACACATGTCGTAGAAATACAATGCTGGAAAGTAGCAATGAGAATTCCCAGAAAGGGATTTCTCGTGTTTTGAGAACGTACCCGCCGCTGCAACTGCGCAACGATTTGTGATCACGCTGTGGACAGAAGGGTGAGTAAAGTCACAGCCTAAGAACATACACGCACCTTAATGACACATCATGTAGATAGTCCATGAGCGCGATAGGGACAAGCAGAAGAGAAGAACTGGGGAGTGGCCTGCTTGAACGTTCACGCAGTATATGAGCTCACCGTGATAGGTGTGTGGTACAAGGTGCCAGGCGGTCAACGTGAATTCATCGCATGGAAGGTCGCGCCTTTGGGACACCTTGCTCAACCTAATCTCTGAATGATTGACAACTTGTCCTCCAGTGTACGTGCCGGTGGTCAAGGGCCTGTTTCGGAGTGGCTCTTTGTATGGATCGACTGCGCCAAGCTATGCACTACTAATGCGCCACCTAGTGACTAAAGGCTTGCGTCCGTGCGGTCGAGACTGGAGAAATAACCACAGGGTTCTACCTTTAATCCCACGAGCAGCAGACGTTATCGATGCTCGAACCAGGCCACCCGAACACTGTGTCACTCTGAGTCGAGAGCTGGTAGATAGCCAGTACTTACGCACTGGTCCAGGAATCGCGGTGGCTGTACCGGACTGGCCGCTTGCGGCAAATTCCGGCTGGCGCGACGCGTTGTGCGTGCTTATTGGGCACGCGCCGGCGACCGTGTCTGGTGGCTGACCGCGCATTGAGCATGGAAGCTTGAAGCTTGGTCTCTCCCATAGCAATGCGTCTGCCTGTTCAATGACCATATAGCCCCAACACATCCATTCAACCGATTCAAGCATGCTCGGTATGTGGTCTACGTAGAATGTGATATATTGGACATTGTTTGACTCGATCCAGTTGTCGGTTTGACCGGTGGGATCTCCACCGGAAAGTCTACCGTGTCCACTATCCTACGCGCACACAACATCCCAATCATTGACGCCGACGTACTAGCCCGCAAGGCTGTCCTTCCAGGCACACCCGCTTTGCAGAAGATAGCCAAACATTTCGGGCAGGACATCCTCCTGCCCGATGGTTCCCTCGACCGCCAGAAGCTCGGCTCAATCGTCTTCTCCGCAGAGCACCAGCGCAAAGTGCTGAACGAGATTGTTCACCCAGCCGTACGCCGGGCGATGCTCTGGGAGGTCATCCGATGCTGGTGGCGCGGAGAACGGATGTGCATCTTGGACATCCCGTTGCTCATCGAGAGCGGCCTCTGGCGGTTTGTTGCAACTGTGGTTGTAGTCTATTGGTGCGCTTTATATATCCTCCCCCTCGCTCCACGCTAATGCCTTCCCTGTAGTTCTCCGGAGATCCAGCTTCAGCGACTCATGGCGCGCGACCGCTCTTCTCGCGAAGCCGCTATGGGACGTCTAAACGCACAACTACCGATAGGCGAGAAGGTAGATTGGGCCGATATCGTCGTCGACAACTCTGGTTCTCTCCAGGACCTTGAGGGGCAGATTCAGTCATTAATCGCCAAATTGCATCGCAAGGCTGGTTGGTCGTGGAGAATAAGCTGGCTCTTCCCACCCTGGGGCTGCCTATCTGCACTTTCTGTCATCATGTGGAAGTTCATCAAGGGACGCAGAACTACGAGGAAGCGGACTATTCGTCCATAGCCTAGTATTCCTTACATCGTTCAGGTCATTTTAGCATTGAGAGATCATTTAGCGTTGAAAGGATTATATGGCCACGTCATTCACCTGATTGGTATGTAGATGCTGCCTGTAAATTGGCCATATATACACATAGCCACTCGCCAATATGCTGTGGTATATACGCATATGTATTTCCAAAGATCATGACAACATCACTCATGTACAAATGCGAGTTGAGGCAAGCCTCTCCCGTCCATCCTAGCCTAGATCGCCCTCGGAGGGCCCCTTCCCCTTCCCTTGACGTTCGCGCCCGCTCCGTAGATCTGCGCCAACAATCCAAGTACACCACCATCCTCCATCCCTTCCTCGCCCTCTTCCTCCCTCACCTGGCTATTCGACGTATGCCTCCGGGGGTCAACATATGACTCACCCAGCCCGTCGTCGGCGACAAGCTCCTCCTCAGGTATCGTGTCCCTGTCCCGCGTGCTAGTCTGAGTCGCCTGAGCAGAGGGGATCTGCGGCGGCGGCATGATGCTCCCCTGTGAGTCGCCCAGCGCAACAGTTTGTGCCATATCCAGTCCCGCCGCGCTCTGGAAGATAGTCGATGCACCCGTACCCTGGGGCACCGCCAGCGAGCCGAACGCGGGCCCTCTCGTGCTCTGCATGAGGCTCCCTCCTCCGCGCCGCCGCGCCATCACGCTCTGGCGTGGATCCTGCAGCGTCACTTCGAGCCCATCCTGGCTTTCCGGCAGCTGGCCGAGGGCGGGCGCGCCCGCGTCCGAGGGGCGGCGGAGCAGGCGACGGCGCCCGAGTCCGATAGTGTGCGCGGTGCTGAAGTCAGCAATGCGACTGAGGTAGAGCGAGCCGGAGGGGTCGGCGGGCGTCCACTCCGGATGTGCGGCCTTAAAGTTGAGGAAGCTCTTCTCCATCTTGCCCTCCTTGGATATGTATCGCTCATCCTGTACTTCCGTAGGTGCGCCGAACTGTTTATAGGATGCGTCAGCTAGGGGTGCAGACTAGTTCCATACTGTGCGCACCTTGATATTGCCATGCCGTTGGAAGTCAAACACGGCAAAGCTGCACACGTACCCAAGCCCGTCGACGTGTACTGTGAACTCGCGGAAGAAATCCACGAGGGCGGGGGCACACAGAGGGAGCGAATACCACAACACGAATGGCGTCAGGATGACCGATAACAGCTCCTGTGCGAAGATCATGACTTTCATTGCGAATAGTTCGCCGAACTCTTCGTGGACCTGTCGCACCCCAGACGTCAATATTTATCCCCGGGCGACGTTATCAATTGACAGACCTTCTTGGAGTGCAGTTGGCTTTTCCACTCGTCCGGCATGTAGTGTGTGTATTGGATGACGTCCGTCATGAGTAGCTCAGGGTCGAAAACCCGGGTCTCTTCCGGGATCATCCCACGCGCCACAGCTAGTATAGACCCAAAGACTGTGATGTAGAACAGGACCGTACGGTGCGGAGTGATCTCGAAGTGGAGGAACAAGTCAGGGTCAAGGACAGATGCAAGCAAGAGGACAGCAGCAAAGGAACCCGCGATGAACGAGACAAATCTGATGCGTACGTGTCAACGGAGAGGGTGGATCACACTATACGATGACTTACCGGACGATCAACGTGAGGTTCTCATTGGGAAACTGGCCGATGTACATGGTCGCACTGCGGTACGATTCATTAAGACGGCGTTTGAATAGATGCGGGAGCTCATTAAACTCGCGGAACTTCCACTGGGCGAACGGGGTGTAGCGCCGACCACCGATATTCGATGGGTTATTCTTGTATTCCTGAGAGAGTGCCCAGTCAATGGAGCGCATACGACAGGCAGTGTAATGTTCACATACCTCGAAGTACCGGAAGAATGAGTACATGATCAGGTAGAGTACGATAAAAGGCGCGAAGATGGCGTTTAAAATCCCCATGAAGATGAACCTTCTCTTGAGCCTAACAAGCTGTCAATAAGCATTCGAGGTTGGACGCGCTCATGAATGATTTACCCTTCAATCAACACTGTCCTATTCTTTGACTTCAGGAACACCTTCCGCACTTTGCCGCTTTCATCGAACAAGTACTCCATCAGGCAGAATCGCAGGTTCCACTCGAGCGCCCTAGTGAGGACGCGCCCCTTGCCGTCTTCGGGGGAGTCGATGAATCGGGTCAAGATGGGTGGCAGTGGGACACGCAGGTCCAAGAGCTCCTTATTGAAGAGGGCGATGAGGTAGTTCTCCTGCCGCATGATACGGTTTGCTATGTCGTGCGCATCAAGCTTGGCGGTCACTGACTGACCTGCGCCTGTCGATGATAGTGCCGTGAGTGGATTGTCTTCGCGTATTGCGCCGATGCGTCTCACGACTTCCGGCCAAGAGATTGTCTGAATATCCTCCTGATAGCTACGATCAGCATCCGTGACTGTGTAAATATATTGCGCACTCACATCTGGGATATGAAGAAGATATGTGTAGAAACGATACATGTCCACTAGACGCATGATCCCGAGGGCATAGGTTATTATCTGCCATGCGAAGAAAGCAATGAAGAGCACGAAGAAGAGAAATGTGAAGCCTGAGAATCTGTATTCGTCTGTGAGGAAGCGTCCAATACAGATTAAGGTTACTCTACCTTGTGACACAACGATCCACGATGACGTCTCCTAATCGGGTGACTTTGTGCACTCGTATACGAGAGTAGTCGACGCAACCCAACAGGAACGTGGAGAACGCGATGACGAACCCGACTGTGCTGGTCACAACAATCAGTATAAAATAGAACACGATCAAGAAAAAAGACTGACAGAAGGTTCAACCCACGCGATAGCGCGATGCTATAAATGCCCTTGCCCTCATAGTAGTAGTACGCCTCTTGCAGGAACGCGTCTAGGTTGTAGACATTGACCCAGTTCCACAAGGCGCGCTCGTGTGCGTCGAGGCCACGCATGTGAGTATGTTGTTGCCCAGAGGGTGATTCAGACCCCGGCGCGTCGTCTATGTCGAGTTCTGAGGGTCGAGGGGGGATGGAGACCGGTGCGCCCTTGGACGTCGTCGTAGGCAGCACAGTGGGTACAGGTCTCCGAGAGCTCGAATAGAGCGGTTGCCTCCGGGCCGCCCTCTCTTTGCCCTTCGGGCTGGTGGGCGGAGGTGTTGTCCGCCTCGCGGTAGGTGACGCCTCAATCATAAAGTTCTGTGGCTCCTCGTCGGACGAATCTTCGTCCTGCTTCGGGTCTGCCTGCCGCACATTCGGTCTCAGTACGTTCAGCTCAGAGGTGTCGCCCCAAGCCACGCGTCGCTTTCCGCTAGCCTTGGCCTCGGTCGTGTGGGACATTGTACTGCGGCTCGCATGGCCGGCCTCGAGGTCATGGTCCCCCTCTGTGTCATCCCCCTCTTCTAGAACGGACTGGTTGGCAGGAACGTAGCCTTGATATGCCCGCCCCATGGGATTGAGCATGTGAAGGAACGGCCGTGAATTGCTTGCTCCGGGGAATATAGACTGCGAGCCGTGGAGAGATCGGGAGGAGGATAGCGGACGTGAACTCGAGGAAGCAGGTGGACTCGCCATGGTTCTCAAGTACGCAGGCTATCAGGCCCACACATATAGCCACGGGAGGGTGCAGACCGAGAGGAGAGTCAAACAGGGTGGTCAGTGTCGGACCCGCTGCCTTCCCAGTGCCTCGGGCTCGAAGACGTAACGCAGGCAATAACAGGGGTTTATGTAGATAAGTCCATTCGTAGACTGAGGTGTTATTTACGGAAAGGGAAATCACGGTCGTTAAGCTACTCTCTCTGAACAACTCAGCCGTGGAATGTCTCTGACGGTCTCCCTCGCTCGTGTGCTTGCGCTCAGTCCCATATGTGCAGTCAACCGGTCGCACCACTTACGATGCTCCAAACGATTCTCTACGTCTACGCTGCCACCAAGTATCCAGCGCTTCACTCACGAATTGGCGGACCAGCAACCATGCTATGCGATGTCTGCCTCTAGTGTCAGCATCCTGACGGAACCACGCCAATTCTACCAGAGTCTACTAGTGAGCTACCTCTACTATTTTACAATGCATCGACCAGCCTGAACAATACTGTAGGGAATGATCCGTCGAGCACGCCGGAGACTCTTTATCTCTTCTCTATATATCGGTTCGGAAGACCTTGAGTTGGTACGTATCATGCATTCATGCTTGGTTTTGAGTACCGATTCTCTTCTTCATAAGGTCCAGACTTTGGAGGCGTCATTGCAAGCAAACCCATCGCTGCACGTCTACATGCATCTTGACTACAACCGGTGCACCCGGCCCGAGCCTCTGTCTACGGCGAACATGCTCCTGCCTCTGCTAAAACAATATCCAGACCGTGTTCATGTCTGGCTGTTCCGAAGTCCAAAACTGAAGGGTCTGATGGCTAAATTGATGCCTCCGCGCTTTAACGAAGGTTGGGGCGGCACCTGGCACCCAAAAATCTACGGTGCCGACGACGACCTGGTAATATCTGGGTAAGGATGTATGTCCCTTCACTTAGACTGCATCGCACGTTTATTTGGAACCTCATATTCTGTAGGGCAAACCTCAACACATCCTATTTTACGAATCGCCAGGACCGTTACGTTCAGCTGACTGGTCAGCGCGAGCTAGCCGATTACTGCTTCTCGTTTCTAGAGAGCGCTGCGACCTTCTCATTCTCCCTCTTACCGTCGACGACGGATAGCGATGGCTACATGCTGCACTGGCCTCATAAAGATCTGCACCCACACTACTTTGAGAAAATGGCGGAAACAACGCTCAAGACATTCCAAGAGACGCAGAGGAACCACACCTTGGAAAAATCGGCTCCTATGATATCTTCCTCTGAGCCTCATCAGGATGGCGACGCGGACGTGCTGGTTATGCCTGTCATACAAGCTGGGCAGTTCAACGTCCGTGAAGAGGAACGATGTCTCGACATGCTCTGGAAGAACCTTGCGGAGTCCTCGTCACAATTCTCGCCTTATGGCGGCCCGTTGGTCGACCTGACAAGCGGCTACTTTGGGCTCTACAAGCCGTATCAGAACCTCATCATCGACTCGCCGGTCGCAAGTCGTATACTAGCAGCCAGTCCGAAGGTAAGCTGCCCCTTGTCTCCCACGACTGGGTGCTGACTTCGACCAGGCCAATGGATTCTACGGCTCCCGTGGCGTATCCGGTAGGATACCAGAAGGCTATACGGTCCTTGAACGCAGGTTCATGAGAGCTGTCCGTGCCGCTGGACGGGAGTGGCCATCAGAAATCCCCCTCGAAGACTTACGCGAACCCGGCGTACAGCTCAGCGAATGGGAAAGAGACGGTTGGACATACCATGCCAAGGGTACGTGCACACATTATGTCTCATCGGTTTCTTGCTCAGACCTTGACCGTCATTGCAGGCATATGGCTCCGTCCAACCCCTTCATCACATCCATGCCTCACATTATTCGGCTCAACAAATTTGAACTCGCGCTCCGCCAACATCGACACGGAACTCTCCTTCATGCTCGTCACCACATCACCCAGCTTGCGCGCGCGATTAGCTGAGGAGGTCGATGGACTCCGCTCACATGCGCAGCCTTGGCATGGTCAGGAGAGGAAGGTACGGCCCTTTTCATGGTTCCTCGCCAGTGCCCTGTCCAACCGTCTGTAAGGCGATCATATGCTAGTACCTCCTTATAAAGAAATGTCTTCCTTAGCTTATGCGCCCTCCAACGCCTGAATGACACACACCCCACTCTCTCCGTACACAGCCTGGCACTAGCTACTTCGCAACAGACGTTATGCTCCAGAACGGATCAAACTCAATGGACCGCTCCAGCGGGTGGATTACTCTCCTCTACATCCGGTTCTTTCGTAACCTTCGCGGCCTTGCTAGAGGTCCCCGCGCCACCGTCTTGTTGGTCTACGTATTCGAACTTGCGCGAGTCTAGATTCAACGTCACTGGGCCCTGGACATGTTGATATTAGGAATGATTAATGAGGGCCGACATCCTGACTCTGTGGGGCGCACCTCATTCGTCAAGCTGACGCTCATCATGGCACCGAAGCGTCCGTCTGCGTGCATGGTGTTCAGCCTTTTCTGTAGATAAGGAGGAACCACTGGTGACTAAACCTTTTATCTTGTCGGGTCTATACATTGTCTGCATTCTCTCCAGGAACGTTGCGTACATTTGCCGACTAGCCTCTGAACCCTGCTGAGAAGTTAGTAATGTGTGTTTCGAGGTCACGAAGAAGGTTTACCATGGCCTTATGAAAGTCTGGCTTATTGCCTTTGGTCGTGTTCGCGAAGAGCGTGAATTGTGATACACAGAGAACGTCCCCGTCTATGTCCTTGACACTCTTCTTCCACATGGCGCCGGCGCCGTCGTCAAATACTCGGAGAGTGAGGCTGTTCCACGAGGTATTAGTGCCATGTCTAGATACTCAGAAAAGGATAATAGATACATCTTCTTACAGATCGTTTCCATGTCTGCCGTGGTATCGTCTGTACTACGACTGTCGACCACTGTTCACGGAAGCAACAAGCGTACTGACTCACCTCTTCCTATTCCGACGAGGACCATCAATCCTCTTGATATTGAGGACACAATAGCACCGTCCACTGCCACAGAGCGTGAGTTTCAGTGCACTTACATTTACTGCTCGAGTCATTGCCATCTCGCAGCATGACGATATGAAACTCGTACCAGTTACAGATGCTGAGCTCACGTGTTGTACGACAGCTCGCATATCGTCCTGTTTTTCTTGTGCAACAGAACGGAAGATATCGATAAGTATGGGACGCGTCTCGCAGTCTGAGTTAGTATGATGAAATCACTGGCACGGTACGGAACATGAAGCGGCGGCCAATCTCTGGGCGATCTCGATCTCGGGTCTCCCCGAGCAATACGGGGAGATTTGGATCTTACTGCCAACCGGGGCTACCTGCCGCAGCGACCACTCGGACGACGACTACATCCTTGTATACCACCAACCACTGTAACATGGAGTCAATTGTCCTAGAGACGAGTTTGGGAGACGTACAGCTCGAGCTGTATTGGAATCATGCGCCAAAAGTAGGCCACTCTCACCGCAACATCTCTCCCACCTTGCTCAACCTCGCATGAGTTTCTAGACGTGTAGGAACTTCGCGGAGCTTGCCAAGCGTGGCTACTACAATGGTGTAGTGTTCCACCGTATCATACCTGTAAGCTCGCAGGATATGTTAGGTTTTGCCTCCGCTCAAAGAGCTCCTGCCCACACAGGATTTCATGGTGCAGGGAGGCGATCCGACAGGGACGGGTCGGGGAGGTACGAGCATCTACGGGCAAAGATTGTGAGTGACGACACATCAGACTCGATATAAATGACCTACACCTAGTCTCATTAGCGAAGACGAGATACACCCAGAGCTCCGGTTCACCGGTGCAGGCATACTGGCAATGGCAAACTCGGGACCAAACACCAACGGTCGGTCCATCCTCATCGTCTCCCGCTAACCTTCTGATAGTTGTGACCTGCTTTCCCAGGCTCCCAATTCTTCCTCACTCTCGCACCAACACCATACCTTGATAACAAGCACACAATATTTGGCCGTGTCAGCTCTGGCATGCGGGTACTTCAAAGGCTCGGTTCAGTTGCGACGGATGCTCAGGACAGGTAGGGTTTACATCCCGGGAAATATCATGGCTCCCTCTCATTGCTTATTTTTGCAGGCCGCGAGAGGACGTGAAGATTCACAAAGCTCGCGGTCTGTGAACAAGTTTTCTCATATCAACTCAGCATCCAAAGGGCGAGATGGGTCCCAACCAAGCTGGTTGGTTGTGCGGTAGTACTCATGTACATGTAGTCGCGAAGCTGCTCGTGCGGCGCACTGTGCGCTTATACAGCGAAACCGGTTAAAGCATGATGCGATATATGAGCAACCAACGGCAGACGCTCAGCCCACGCTACAATACGTATCACATGGAACATTATATAGTATGGAGCAGGGGTACCTATACTCTATGAGATCCGGGCGGTGGTCAGAACTGGTCAGGTTTCTGGGGGTGTCATATCAGTGAATGATTAGATTCCAAGCACTCGGGGCACATACCACGGGAAGATGAGTATCTAGCATGTTGCCCAATGTAGTGAGAAGGGCATTGCCTGACTGCTTCGGCACTGTCCAGTCAGCGGCGACCTGAGGTTTGGACTTCTTGTGTGCTGCACGCTGCATCATGCTGCGCTGCGGAGCGTCCTCGTAGCCCACGTATTCGCGGGAGCCAGGGGGATACGGGTTCTGCGCGCCGTGCTCGATCTCGGGCGTGACATAGACCTCCATTTGCATCCGCACGGTGCGCAGGTCGCGTGGCTGCTGAGCGGTACCCGGCGCCGATATGAGCCTCGCATACGCCATACGCATCGGGGCGATGCCGCGCATTGCATCGGGGGCGTCTGTCGACCCTCCAAGACTGCGCCAGTTCAGCGGGGCCCTATTCTGGGAGTTGCTCTTGTGAAGGTGGGCAGCCATACCGGCGAAACCGGTGACATAGTCGCCACTGTTCTGATTGTGGGAGAAGGCCCTCTCGATGATGCGCCCTGGCATGGCCTCAGTAGTGAGTTTGCTCTGAAGCGACGACTGGGGGGAGTATACGAGGCCGCCGTAACGCTGAGGCTTCTGCTCGATGATGCGCGAGTCGTGTGAGCGGTATTCCTGGCCCGCTTGGGCCATGAGGAAGCGTTTGTGGTGGTCCCCTTCGATTGACTTCCTGTACTTCCAGAGGCGACTCCCGTCGTCCGTAGGGGTGGTGCGCTTCTCAAGATGTTCGAGGAACGCAGGTCGCATCTCGCGCAGCTTTTCGAGGTACCGCTCGAATTCTCTCTCCGTCATCGAGTAGATGTTAGGGATCGCCTCACTTGAATTTTCCTCCTCGTCCTTGTCTTTCGCCTCCTGCGTGTGCCGGGACTTCTCCGCTTTCTCTAGCCTAGAAGCCGGCATGGGAACTGGTGCGAACTCCGAGTCCACCTCCCACCTATACAACCCGGTGGTACCCAGCTTGTCCATCCACGATCCGTCCGACGTCTTTGGCGTGATACCAACTTCCTCCCACATCTGTATCCACCGAGCTTGGCTCTCCGCGGGTGCCCACTCCGTTTGCTGCGCGATAGAGTCGATGGCTTGCACTCTCACGTTCCCCTTGCGACGACGCAGAGGCAGCGGCCGCTTCAGACCCCAATTGCCCCGATGAGCGTGACCACCATATGACGCGTAGACGTTGCCTATTGCGGGGTCAAAAGAGGCGAAGCGCGACTGCCGGAGGAGGTTGGCGAAGTGCGACGGTGCCTGTGTCGACATCGCCGTGGACAAGTTGCTTCAAGACGCTGAACTCAGAGGGCTCTTGCCACCATGCTTTTGGGCGTCTAATCGGCAAGTGCCGGAAGAGACAGTCCGTATGAAGTAAGTACTATGGCTGCACCTGGATTCGGCACCCTGACCATATCTCTTGCCGCCGCCCGCATTACACCCCGGAAATTTTTGTACATGGTCTATGATGTATCTAGAGCCTCCTCCTCCGAAAAACATGATGTGGAAGAGGTTTGGTTTTTCGGTCATTGTCATGCTCATCAGCCAAGGTGAGCCGTGGCGGAGTTTAAACATGTCAGCCACCGACACATTCTTCGAGGAGCTTACACGCCGCCCCGACAATGCCATATGTTCCTGACGAGCAGGCTATCTTACGCAGTGTAGCGGGTCACTAACTTACCTGGTTAGTTAGCTGTGAGGCTTGATGCACGCAAAGTTGCTGTTGAGCGACTTGGTATTGTACTATGCTACAGGGGTCCTTATATACATGTAGGAGACCGTCTGACTAAGCTACTGTATAGTACCAATCCCGATGCATGTGATTCTATCTACAATGCATGTGTTACTTCTGTTACCCAAAGTACTGGTGTGTGAACTCGGCTGCCTAGTTAGGCGCTCTCTATTGTTCAACACTTGTCTGAGATGTCAGTCTACTGATCAATGACCCATGAGGCTGGCATCTCACCATTGCTCATTTTCGAGCTACGCATCTCACCATGGCTCATCCCTGAGACACTGTGATCCGATCACAGATCAAGTCTCATAAGTGACCCTCGTGCTCACTGAGGGTGCCCTATGAGCTCTTTGTCGGGGTCCAGTTTTCTTGATGCATCTACCAATAGGTGCCCACTTATTGGCCCCCATCTGCCCCATCTCTCGCCTGCTCCTTCCTCCTGTTACGAATGTCAGGATGCGCGCCCACTGCATCCTGGAACACGTGACATACACCTAACCCTACCACTCTCTCGGACCGGTTCCCTCGCCCTTCCTTCTATCGCTTCCCACATGACCGGAGCACGGTCCGATTCTCCGGCTCGGCTCCGCAACCCCTGTTCTCATGACTCCCGAGGCTAGGTCATTCCCCTTCATGACTCAAGCCTGTACTATACTTAGATAGGGACTGGTGTGATACTCACACCGAGGACGCTTCCTATTCGCCATCCACTATATCCCTCACTCTTCCCATGACTCATTCCTCCGGACTCTGACTCATCCCTATTCACTCTGACTCATCCCCCGCTCCCATGACTGCTATGGTTCTTCCTACCTTTCTCCAGCATATCTCCCATTGGCTCCATACCGAGTTCAACCTCGGTGACCCTGCCCTGAACCCCAGAGACGCCCTAGGTCTCTCATGTATATATACTGCAGTTGGTAGATGGTCGAAGTCCCAACTTCGACCTGGTTTAATCTATACTCAACCTTCACTCGCATCCCCTGCAGTGAAGCCTCTGAGTTAGCCGACACCAGACTCTCGCTTGCTCGATCCTGGTGGTAGCATTGTGCTCCCAGGCATCTATCGTCACTCTCATCGAAGGACAGGGTTTCCTTCGTGTAGCTCGCTAGGCCCAGGTAGGTAAGTCCTAGGGGTTAGGTTGACTGACTATTTGTGTAATAGGTCAGTGGTCTCCAGAGTCAACCTTAGCCGAGTTAGCGCGAGTCGTCGCGTAACACCTCCCCTAGTGTCAAGAGACCCCTCCAATGAGGCCCCCACAGTTGCTACGGCATAGATTCCATCGACCAACTCATCTAGGTAGGTGTCCATGAGGAGGTGCGTGTTACATTCGTCTTCCCAGAGAGGGTGGTGGCGGTTGAAGTCGCCGAGCCATATGACTTGGGGGTCGTCGAGCTGCATCTCAGGGCTGTTGAAGACGTCGCATGTGGCTCGTGCCAGGCGGCCGAGCGTGCGTCATGAGTCCTGTGGGTTGTAGACGTTAAAGATGTGAATCGTTCCAGTGTCGTAGGACAGGGACACTGCCATGATGTCGGGGTCGTCGACGGGGATGGCCGTCCATCCATTAGTGGCTATATGCGTATTGATTAGTGTAATGGAGCGGGTACGTGCAGGGGAGTCCTTGTGTTTGGGTGGGTAAAGTACACGCCACTGCTGCGACGCGCGCATGTTCTTGAGGAAGTCGATGTGGGGTTCTTGCAGGAAAACCAGATCGAAGTCAGCGACACTGTGAAGCAGCGCTGACTGGCTTGTGTTTGACTTGTTGACATTGAGCTGGATGAAGCGGAGGTCTGTGGGGTCGTTCTGCATTACTTACGCAGCGATGAACCACTGACGGAGGGTGTGCGTGGCCGGGACGGGATGAGGCGAAGCTCGCTGGTCGGGGTGATGGTGGATTGTCGCTGACCAGAGGTGCTCTGAAGGCTCCATGTGCATAGTCGCGAGTTAGAGGAGCGATTGCAGTCTGAGTGCTCCGTGTTCACGGGGATACGGTTCGCTCCACGGGCTGGTGAGCGTGAGCGGGTCCTCACGGGGGACCGAGAGCAGCGGTGGTGCATGTAGCGATCGTGCGGGGGTGCGTCGTGGTCATTGAACCAGCTAGGAGGGTCAAGTCTTACCTCTGATGTGTAGGCGCGGTGGTTGTCAGTCAGTTGTGGTGCGTCAAGGTGTTCCCAAGTGCTTGGGTCATCTGTCATCGGGAAGAAGCGGTATTGCTCCAGGGAGTTGGCCTTCTGTACTTTGCGAGTTGCCTCGATGAAAGCGGGGCACTTGTGGTCCCAGGAGGCGTGATTGGTCGTTCCGCAGTTGACGCATTGCCGTCTGGGCTCCGTGCACTCGTGCGTGGAGTGGAGTCCTGCGCAGGTGCCACATACGTCTGCGATCAATTCACAGTCGCGGGCCATGTGCCTGGGTTCAAGTTTCTGGCAGCGGAGGCAGCGACAGGCCTCCTTACGGAGTTTCTCCACTGGGAGACGTCTACCCTGGACTGAGATACCTCCCATGATGGTCTTGTTGGCGCGCTGTGGGGTGTTCAGCTTTAGTATGAGGTGCGCGCATTCTTGCCCTACCCGTCGTTTTGCGATGGGTTTGATCCAGTGGGCTGCCACTACTTCCCCTCATGTCCAGCCATTCTCATCCTCCAGCTCCCATAGTGCGCGGTCGGCTTCCGGTTGGAAGTACACCGGTGTGTTGTGTACCAGGACTTGGTAGTATTTGACTTGGATGATTGCATCATGACCGAACTTGCTTGTGAATTGGCGCATGTTGTCGGGCTGCTCCTTCCCTCATGTTGATTTCATACAGGAGGCCTCCGTTTCGGAGGTGTTTGACTGTCAAGAAGTGTAAGTTGTCCGGGGGAGGGAAGTTGTCGTCACACATGAGGTCAAGGGTTACCATAGCCTTCTTAACATATTCAGCCTCAGTGAGCACTGAGGCCGCTTCCTCATTGTCGCCACCCTTTATGTCGATAAGGACCTGCCGGAACTGGGCATCTTGTCGTATCAGGGAGGTAGCGTGCGAGGCCAGCAGAACATGCATGAGCATGGCGGCATAGGTGGGTCTGCTCGCCGGGTCGGGGCCCGAATGTGTGTGCAGTGCAGGGGCTGGGGGATTGCGGAGTGTTTCCCCCGCCTTGGTGGTGGTTGTTGCGAGTTGCTCCAGGGTGGTGGTGAGGTTACATTGGAGCGAGCGTACCTCATCGAGCTCCTTCGCGAGCTGTGCATGTCCCTCAGTGATGGTCTTCACCTCCTTCGTGATGTGGCCAGCTACTCCCAACATCTCCCTCTCCTGCCCCTCTAGCAGGCCCTCCTGCTTCCTACTCTGCTCCTCTTGAATCCTCTCAGAGTCGATGTGTTGGATCGCCTGCGTTGCCAGTCCTGGCTTGAGCTTGTGCCAGATCGCGTCGGTGAGTTTCTCGGTTCTGATGTCTTGCACATAGATCGCAAAAGCACATATGGTCTCGGTGGCCCATGCCCCGAGCTTTGCGTTCGGGCTCGCTGCGAAGTGTAGTAGGCCGGTGGATAGTGTGTCGCTACTTAGCTCTGAGTCCTCCGGGATCAGCTGGTATCTCCTCAGGCAGTCAGTTGCTGCGTTCGGCGTGGCTCGTAGCTTATTGAGTGCATTCTCAATCTCTAGGGGGAGTTGTTTGCTGGTCGGTACTCTAGACCGTCGATGTGTGGCTGGTACTGATCGCGGGTGTGTTTGGCATGGCCTTGCGTGAGGCATCACCCATTATGCGATCCATGCGTTGCATAGCATGTGTTGCGGAACGAGTCGACACGCACATTCGAAGCGAGAGGGTCTCGCCAGGAATTACCCCGTACAGACAGGGCTGAGTGAGTGTGAAACTCACCCTCAAGGCTTTGACAGACTTGAAGTCGATGTTCAGCGGGCTAGGATTAGAGTCACTAGCTCTTCAAGTTAGATTACTTGTTACTTTCATAAATACAAGGGAGCTTACCTAGCTCTTCAAGAGGATGAGATGAAGAGCTAGGACTACGAGCTACACTACTTATACCCCTGAGGTTTAGGGCAGGGTTCCTACATCAGACAGCCGTCACATGTGTGAGGTACTTACGCTATTGGCTATCTACTGATGATGCAAGATGATGTGATCTACCATAACTCCGGTCTCGGGATATGAGTCAATGAGTCATGTGCTACAAGAGAAACCCTAGTATGTGGTTACATCACATGACTAGTCAGAATGCCGTTCCAGGCGAAGTCTTTATCGAGTGTATAGTACAAGTCCATTGTAAAGCGAGATAAAATAGTAAAAATATAGGAAAAATAGGGCCTGGTCGTGCCTACTACGACAGCGTGACGAGCAGGCTATCTTACGCAGTGTAGCGGGTCGCTAACTTACCTGGTTGTTTAGCTTGTGAGGCTTGATGCACGCAAAGTTGCTGTTGAGTGACTTGGGACTGTACTATGCTACAGGGGTCCTTATATACATGTAAGAGACCGTCTGACTAAGCTACTGTATAGTACCAATCCCGATGCATGTGATTCTATCTACAATGCATGTGTTACTCCTGTTACCCGGAGTACCGGTGTGTGAACTCGGCTGCCTAGTTAGGCGCTCTCTATTGTTCAACACAGCGCAGTGTATTCGTTTCGAAAAGTCTCAGTGCGGTTCTTAGTGGATGTAGTAACAGTATTCTATAGTCTGTTGGGTGCCGCACGTCCATCGTGCCCACCTCTGTTGGGCTCGAAACGTGGGAAAGTTCGTTGGCAGACGAGCGTTAGAAGCAAGAGAGCTCCGATGCCTGTGTTACGCATGCATGAAGTATGTATAGCTATGCTTCACTCCAGTTCGCGTCTCGTGCATTATATGATGATGTATGATAGGCCCTGGAACTCGCATGCGCGTGCGATTCGTCATCTTCCACCATACTAGTCTTGTTTTGCAGACGAGATCAACTTTTGGGCCATTGCGGCTAGGATCAATGAAAACACCGCGCGCTATACGTCAATTGACGTACGTAGACTGTGTGGCCTCAGGCATCAGACGGAGGCAAGTTGTCGATCTTGGCACTGCTCCTAGAATCCAGATAGATAAGCTTCATAATTCTTTGAACCGAAGTTGTGCCTCAAAAGTTCAAAGATGCCGCGCTCCTGGTGGCAATGATGCAAAATCGGTTTGATAGTAACATTACGTGTGCTGCGTGCAGTACACTCCACTCAGTCCCAGCTACTTTTCGTCCAATAGCAGTTGACTCTGCGGTGTACTCTGATAACGGGGTAGGATGGTACCGCCGACGATGCAGGGATGACCCCACTGGTAGTAGGAAACACTAGCGTTATCTACTACGGCCCGCGACGAGACCCATCAGACTGAATATATGCGCGCGAACTAGTTACATGCGGTGGTATACTGCTTCGCTGAAAGCCTGGAACGAGCGGAGGCTACCGAGTCTCCGATAGTACGTGACTCGGACTATCTGAGTCCTATTACATATGGCACGACGACCATTCTATGAACCCACCCCTGCACTGTGCGCTACGACTACCAAGTCTTATGTGTATAGACCTGGTGTTTTCAGCCTGAGTGCTCGCCAGTGCAGAGTACGTGGTGAGCCTGGTGTATCGAGAACAACTGCACTGCGGCTGGGCCTGTGCCTAGCATCCAGACGCGACGGTTGCCTGCGATCTCCCTCGCGGGAAGATGAGTTCCTGTGCATGCAGGCCGAAGATCGGATGTTGGACTTGGCAGCACCGAGGTTCAGTGCGACTTTGATGCACAATCTATGTGATCTGGGACAAGGCAATGATCCTGCCGGGGAATTGGCGGAGTGGCGTGGCATTATCACTACGTACTATAGGGTCACGGTAGTATCGTAGTTAGTAAGCGCTGCCATGTCCATAGTGGCTACCTCCCTCCAGGCTCCTCCCACTACTTTGATCGCTTCCGAGTCTGCTCATCATGTAGATTCAAATAACTTGAAAGCTGTGCTTCTACACTGATCAAAACCTTGGTAAGAACTGTTCTTCAGCTTTATGACTGTGACCCCCCTTCTGCCAGATGTCACCCCAACCTTGGGTATATTTGAGAGCACGTATGTAATCTGCCGCTGGACGCAATTTTGCTTAGGCAGAGCTCATACGTTGAACCAAGCGGTGGCGCGTGCGGCATGCAGCGATCGTGTAGCGAACCAGTGTTTGGATCGTCACGCAGCTGCCAGCGGAGGCATTCAATCACAGATCTAGGAACCCGCCGCAGAAGGCAGAAGATTTTCCTCACAGCAACCAGTCAACCATCACACGATCATCAAGACATAGCACCAGCACCAACCGGTCCAACGGATGCGAAGTCCGAGCGGATTCGTCAGTAAGTGGCAGCCTCGCAAGCGAGGACTGTTGGCGTATAAAAAGGGTGGGATGCGACATACAGTCCCTCAGTTCGTCTTCCGTTTCTGAACTCACGGGTGCTGGCCATGTGAGTAACCAGTCAATTTTCCATTTTATTGTGATACTGATCCAGACTGCAGCCATTTCTCTTCTTCTTCTGAACACCTCACGTTTCCGACACTATGCGTTACTCTACGATTGCTTCCGCTGTTCTTTTGGCGTCGACTGCCGCTCCCGCGCTTGCTCTCCCAATCACTGCGTAAGCTTCCCTGTCGATGTCACCTCTCTCGATAAACTACTGACCATATTATCCTAGTCGCTCAGCAGATGGCACATCCCTGCTCAGCCGGGAGTATGACAACGAACTCGTATCCCGCGACGTCCTAGAGGCCCGTCGGCAACCAGCCCCACGCCCGATCCACACCGGCCCTCGCCCGCCGCGCCCTGGTCCCCCTCCTCCTGCTCCTCCTAACACGCCTACTCGGCGCGCCATAGAGGACGCCCTCCTCGTTCGGGAGTACGATTTTGAACTCCTAGAAGCCCGTCGGCAGCCTGCCCCACGCCCGATCCACACAGGCCCTCGCCCGCCGCGCCCTGGTCCCCCTCCTCCTGCCCCTCCGAACACGCCCACTCGGCGCGAAGTAGAGGACGCCCTCCTCGAGCGAGAGTATGACAACGAGCTCATCTCACGGGATCTCTTGGAGGCCCGTCGGCAGCCTGCCCCACGCCCTATCCACACAGGACCTCGGCCGCCGCGCCCTGGTCCCCCTCCCCCGGCTCCCCCTAACACGCCCACTCGACGCGAGCTCTACGAAGCCCTGATGGCGCGAGGCTGGGAGTACGACGAGCTTGACTGAGCGATGATGTAGTCTTGTATGCTGGTGTCATAGTACAGTCATTCTTATGTACGGCTAGCGATAATAAAATTGGCATTGCAATGATCTCGAAGACATTGTAGCTGGCAGTCTCATCCGGCATGGAGTTGCACAGAGGGGCCTCCATTTCCGCCAGTAGGTTTCGTCGCACTCGTTGAGATGCCTGCCAGCGGTGGCGCTGTTCTACACGCGAACTTCACATGCTTACTAGTATCGGACCAGCCTGTAGGGGCGGCTGTAGCTCAACGGTCGGCGCGGGCTGGAAGTGATTGCGTTGCACAGTCACCACGGTGTGATCCAGTCTCTTCATTGCATTCGTGGAGGTCGATTCCGCGGCCTGTCTCCTGGGACCAGGAGGACATCATCTACAAACTGGATATTGGAAATTGGAATCTCCAAGGTACCATTTACATGATTGGTACTGCACTCAGCCATCCGCATTATTTAGAAGCATGTGATGCACTCTACAAACTCTTCTCTCAAGTATGGTCGACTTCTCCATGGTTAGCAGGCATCATGCACTTCAGGAATGCGATTTGCATAGAGGGAGTGAGTCTCATCACACTATGTCACATCCGTGCATCCGCTCCTTGACCTCGAACCACCACCATCTCCGGTAGGCGCCCGCTTATCGGAGCCCATCTATCTACCCTCCCCCTCTAATTCACCCTCGTTTCCTCGTGTCAAGGCCGTCCAACTCGGCCCCCACTTTCACTACTGTCGACCAACTCGACACCGCGACATAATCCCTCTTTCCCCTGGGTTTGAGGACCACAAAACACCTCACCTCGCTGTCGCCAACCAAGTGTCATCGATCGCAACCGTCAACTCCCACGTCCCACTTTTGGCTCCATGGCCTCGCCTCTCCTTCCCCCTCTTGCCTGTCGCAGTAACGTGCCCTAGACCCCGGTGGTGAAACGCACGGGAGACTCCCTTGTGTGAGTCCGTTGCGCGAAGTCGGGAAGCAAGCTCCGGGGTGCCTTTGGCCCCTGGGATAAATCCGTATTCTGTGAGGCACCATAGGGAGGTGGAAGTGGAGGAGTTGCATGCGGAGGGAGGCTCGGGTCCAACTGTGGAGGTGGGGAACCTAACACGAACAACACCAGCACCCTCGCCCTTGCTGGAAGGTGCTACGCACCGCCCATAGGTTCGCCCCCTGCTTTTCATTCTGGTAGCGGAGAAACAACAGACAAAGAAGAGAAGTGCCAGAAGTGGCCTGGATGATACGATGACGAGGAGGGCACATATCCATTATTCCTACGACATTCATTTCCTATGTGGCATAAGCCCCTCACCCCACCGGTCCCCGAGGGGGGCCTACGAGTCGAAAATGAGGACCTGGACCAGGAGTGTCCGTACCTACGAAGGAGGAAGCCTAGTTCGCCCACCAGGGCATCAAGTGAACAGCGGGTGGATGCTGGAGCAGGGAGCCACAAGGCGTAGAATAGGTCCTGACTGATTTTCCTTGTAGTTATGGTCTCTGCATGTACTTCGAGTACGGAGCGTAAACAATCAGAATTTAAAATAAAATAAAAAATGTCACATCCGTGACAATGATGTGACTTCATCTCTTCGAAGTCTCGAGTCTTTTGTAAGACGATCAGTTTGAAGCAGTGCTAAATTTTACCCTTCATGTACCTCTGCACCAAAGCTAGGAGCAATGAAGAGTGCCATAATGTGTGAATGGAGTCAAGATACCTCTCTGTGAACCCAGCGCCAGTTTGCAGAACTGGGTTCGAGCCGGCCCCCTCCCGGGAATTAGCCTTCCCATTTGCCACACGGGGGTTTTAGCAGGTATGGGGTGGCGGGTTCTCGCCACTTTGAGTTCTGCACTACTTCCAGAACTCGGCTACGGCTGGTGTCTGGAAGTGTGCTTAAAGTGCATTTCCTCCCTGGTTGGGGTTCAAATCTGACAGGTTCACGTTTCCCTGTCTCCCTTCAGCGGGCCCCGGAGAGGCGACTTTGTCGACTGCCGAGGGGCCGCGCCACAAGGCGCAACGCTCCACCAAAAAAAAAGAGTCAAGACACCTGATTAGGCAGGGGCGTCGGCCGTACAGGCCGCTATTTCCGTAGGGCAGAAATCCCAATATACTGATCTCCTGGAAGGTATCAGAGATTCAGCATAGATCTGATCATGAGGTTGAGTCATGCGAGTGACACTTGCCATAATGCCCAGGAGAGTCCATGCAATGCTGTTTGTTGCTATTTGTGTTTGCTGACAACCTTGGCGCCCAAAGGGTGGCCCTTTTCGGGTGAGGAAGAGGAGGAGGAAGAAGAGGATTGAAACGGGACCATTGAGTACATGTACACATGCAGTGTGTGACAGGGCTCGATAAATGTCAGACTATATACCTTAGAAGTTCATACTACCACAACACTATATAAACTGTCTGTTGCATGACTGCAATATAATACTGCTATGTGACTTTTACTTCTGTTGTTCTGGACCCTGGTCATCCCTCCAGATTTTGACTTGTCTCTACAAATATGGGGTCTTCATCATCGAAGACGTCCGCTGGCGCACACGGCGATGCAGAGGCCCTCTTGTCATAGTAGGCACGACCAGGCCCTATTTTTCCTATATTTTTTGCTATTTTATCTCGCTGTACAATGGACTTGTACTATACGCTCAATAAAGACTTCGCCTGGAACGGCATTCTGACTAGTCATGTGACATAACCACATACTAGGGTTTCTTTTGTAGCACATGACTCACTGACTCATATCCCAAGATCGGAGTTATGGTAGATTGTGTCATCTTGCATCATCAGTAGATAGCCAATAGCGTAAGTACCTCACACATGTGATGGCTGTCTGATGTAGGAGTCCTGCCCTAAACCTCAGGGGTATAAGTAGTGTAGCTCGTAGTCCTAGCACTCCATCTCGTCCTATTGGAGTGCTAGGTAAGCACCTGTATCTACTCACAGACAGTAATAGTAATTGGAGTGCTAGTGAGAGTTGTATGGAACCACTACACCCACAGATATACCAGCCAAGTGCGACCTGGTCATATTGTGACCATTAGGGGAGATCCTCCCGATCTGTTCGATGCAGTGCAGCGCATCCAGATAGGCTGTACCCTCAAGTACAGGAGGAGGCCAGTGCTCAAGTCTGCCAAGTACAGGGCAGGGGATCAGAGGACATATCACCAGAGTCAAGGGTGATATAGACAAGCCTTGTGTATAAGCATAGATACACAACATTGGAGTGCTAGGTTCTAAACTTAGTCCGTGTAACAGTTGACTTCAAGCCCTTTACACCCAATTGGTGAGCATCATTCACTCAGCTCTGTCTGTACGGGGTCATTCCCGGTGAGACCCTCTTGCTTCAGATGTGTGCATCAACTAGTTCCGCGACACCTCTTGCCTTGAGAGCTCTCTTCGATATACTCTCGCCACCAGTGTACAGCCTGCAGTATTGACCGTCAGTTCGAGGTACCCAAGCAAAGCAGCTGTGTTATCTCACCCAAAATCGGGCGTGCCACCCAATGTACCGAAGATGTCCCCAATGTAGTTCGTCAGTGTGATCCCATCACAGAACATCTCCTCCCAGCCCTCAAGAACGCCCTGCGCGACCTTGATCCCCGCCTCATATATGTTCTTTACAGTGGGCTTGAACCCACCCTGGTCTGCCCAGAAGAGGTTCTCTGAGGCCGCCTCGCCAGGGTAGGGCCTGTCGAAGTCACTCGCCATCCGCATGACAATCACACGGGAAAAGTCAACACACTGGTGAATCGCTCCGCAGAGAAGGGCCTCTAGGCTCGCGTTGTCCTCCTGCACAGTCATGCAGTAGACCGCGCTGCCATTCGTGAGGAGCGTCGACATGTTCGCGAACACCTCTGACAGGAGCGTGCCAGAGTAGTACACATCTGATGTTGTGACGTCGCAGGCCACGACGCTCGGCACTTGCGAGCCGGCGATGTAGCTAGCTGAGTGTTGCAGAACTAGGTCAATGCGCACAATGGAAGTGAGAAAGGTCTCACCGGGAATTACCCCGTATGGACAAGGCTGAGTGAGTTTGATACTCACCCTCGAGGCTTTAACAGACTTGCAGTCGATGTTCAGCAGACTAGGATTGAAATCACCAGCTCTTCAAGTTAGATTACTTGTCACTTGGTAAATACAAGGGAGCTTACCTAGCTCTTCAAGAGGACGAGATGAAGAGCTAGGACTATGAGCTACACTACTTATACCCCTGAGGTTTAGGGCAGGGTTCCTACATCAGACAGCCGTCACATGTGTGAGGTACTTACGCTATTGGCTATCTACTGATGATGCAAGATGATGTGATCTACCATAACTCCGGTCTCGGGATATGAGTCAATGAGTCATGTGCTACAAGAGAAACCCTAGTATGTGGTTACATCACATGACTAGTCAGAATGCCGTTCCAGGCGAAGTCTTTATCGAGTGTATAGTACAAGTCCATTGTAAAGCGAGATAAAATAGTAAAAATATAGGAAAAATAGGGCCTGGTTGTGCCTACTACGACACTGAGGTTTATCCGCTAAATCCTGCACAGAGGGTGGAGCTGGATAAATTCATCTCCAAATACAAGAGTAAAGGGTACATACAGCTGTCCAAATCACCAATCACCTGTCCCTTCTTCTTTGTCGCCAAAAAGGATGGAAGTTGGAGACCATGTCAGGACTATTGAACCTTGAACAAAAATACGATCAAGGACAGATATCCCCTCCCTCTTATCTCGGACCTCATGGACAAATTCAAGAACACCACCATCTTCACTAAGATGGATCTACGCGCTGGATACAATAATGTCCGCATCAAGGAAGGGGACAAGTGGAAAGCGGCATTTGCGGTACCAGGAACAGATGGCAGACCACCACGCCTGTTCGAACCCTTGGTCATGTTCTTTGGTCTTTGCAACTCCCCATTGACATTCCAGCGAATGATGAACACTATATTCACGGATATGTTGAATGAGGGATGGCTGGTGATATACATGAACGACATCCTGATCTTCTCATCCGACCCTAAGATCCACAAGGAATGCACATGCTGGGTAATCCAACGACTTCGCGATAATGACCTTTACCCTGAAACCCAAAAAATGTTACTTCAATGTACCCGAAGTAGAGTTTTTGGGACTCATATTGAAACTCGGTCAACTCGCAATGGACCCTGTAAAGGTTGAAGGAGTAACCCGATGGCCTGCACCGCGAAATGTCAAAGAAGTCCGGTCATTTGTTGGTTTCACCAACTTCTACCGATGATTTATCCATCATTTCTTGGAACGAGTACGACCCCTAGTTGATCTTACAAAGAAGGATGTGCGTTGGCACTGGGATGACGAGCAACAGTCCGCGTTCGACGACCTCAAAAGCGAATTTGTCAAGGCTCCAACCCTCCGGATTCCTGACGATACCAAGCCATTCGCACTTGAATGTGATTCATTGCTCTTCGCGACAGGAGGTGTACTCCTTCAGGCAGACCCCAATGGAGAAATGCACCCTTGCAGATTCATCTCCCAATCCCTAAACCCAGCAGAGCAGAACTATCAGATTTATGACTGCGAATTGCTTGCCATCATTCGGGGATTAGAAACTTGGGAACACCATTTCTTGGGAAGTCCACATCAGTTACAGATCAGGTCGGATCACAAGAACCTCACGTACTGGCGAACAGCACGAAAACTAAATCACTGACAAGCCCAATGGTCCCTCTATCTGTCCCAATTCGACTACGAACTTGTGCATATATCCGGAAGTCAAATGGTCATATCGGATGCTCTCTCCAGACGATCAGATCATGATGATGGAAAATCGGACAATGAAGACATTGTCATGATACCAGACCAGGCATTCATCCGATGTCTCGAGGAGTCAGACAAGTGTGTGGACGAGACAAACGACTATATCATGATGATTTCCCATTATCTCCTTGCCCGAGCCATCAACACCCCACTACTGGATGCTATCAAGCAAGAACACGAACACAAACCGATTGTATTGGAGGCAATCCGAGACCGGGGACCTCAGTTTTCCTCGAAAGTTATGGTGGAATTGTGCAAGAAGCTTGGGATCAATCAAGCGATGTCTACCGCCTATCATCCTCAAACAGATGGACAGACAGAACAAGTCAACCAAGAGTTGGAACTCTACTTGCACATCTTTGCTGCCAACAATCCAATGGACTGGGACCTCCTTCTTCCAGATGCAGAATTCGCCCATAACTCCCGACCTCACTCGACCATCAGAATGTCACCCTTCTATGCAATGATGGGATACGAACCCAGAGCCATTCCCCACGTAACAGAGCGAACTTCAAACCTTGAAACACGAGAATGCATTGATCAAATGCAACGCACCAGGGAAGAAGCTCGATACGCGATGGAAGCCACCCAGAAGGTTATCGAACAAAGAGTGAAAGCCAAGACACCGTCATTTAAAAAGGGACAAATGGTCTGGTTGGACAGTTCGAACCTCCGAATCCTGAATGTCAACCAGAAATTAAAGGCGAAGCGAGAAGGACCATTTGAAATCACGAAGGTCATGGGTCACGGAGTCTATGAACTTGACCTCCCGCAAAAATGGTGCATTCATCCCGTCTTCCATGCCGCCCTTCTTTCCCCATACAATGAAACAGAGGAACATGGACCAAATTATCCCCGACCACCACCTGACCTTCTGGAGCAAGGAGAATCATACAAAGTAGAAGCAATCGTTGGACATCGGAAGAAGCGAAACAGCGAAATACTGTATAAGGTTAGATGGAAAGGATACTCTCCCACAGATGACACGATGGAACCGGAAGACAACTTTGCCAGAACCGGAGAGCAGATTCTGAAAGCCTATAAGAATGCTCACCACCTCTGACTTCCTCCCCAGTCAACCGCCAACCCAGCAATTGACTACCAACATCACTATGTCTTCCAACTTGTCAACCTCCACAGCTCCTGTCCACCCCTCTGGACAACTCACCCCGCAACAACTCCTTGCCACCCAACTTCATATCGACTGGGACGTCCTCTCTCTCATCTTGTTTTCACTGCACAACCGTAGTCGCATCAGACACCTCGCCAAGTATTACCCTCATCACTATGTTGAACGATTCGATACGTAGGAGGAAGCTCGAGCCCGAGCAAACGAGCTCTTCCGAGAGGGACCCTCATTCAACACCGTGAATTATGTCAGAAGGGTGAAACATCTTTCGGCTCTGGCACCAATTCTCGCTGGCTTTGCTACAAACAGATCACCCTGGGAAAATACTCCTATTGAGGACTCGGATAACCTGCCTCCCTCCTATCACACCGACGGCCAGGCCCCACATTCTTCTCCCTCACCTCCGGCCATGCCCATTGTTTTTTGTCGGCGATGTAATGAATGTTCTCGCTCCCCTTGGGAATACAACTCTGATCATCGAGGGTACAACACCAATCGAGCGGCTGATTGCTACAGAGAGGCCTTCGTGAGACTTCACCCAGAGGACACCACAACAAACCTCAGATTTCGAGTCACTTTGGCGGATTCCGACACGACCATCAGGCGAATACTCCTCGTCAGAGAAGAATTCATTGTGGTCGGCAGCGACAATGACCCCATTGTTCATAACCGAGAATGGGCACCGTCTGGATATGGGGAGGAAGAGATACTAGTATACCCTGTCGAGGATGGCAGAGGCACATTCATCCATGATGGACGAGCTGAGACCAACATAGCCAGGGTGTTCTGGATAGGAGGCGAAGGAGGAGCATTAATCCCTGCATCAGATGAAGAAACATCCAACCAAGCTACACATTCCTCAGATGAGCTGTGGGCTGCAGTGGGAGAGGTTCCTCTCGGGAACTATCAGGACCCGGAAGCCACAGTATAGGAAGGAAGGTCGTCGAGGACGTCGACCATATGAAGGGGGTACTGTTACGACAACGGCGGACATGTGATCACGGACACATATTTCTTTTTCCTCGGGCCACTTACTCTTACTGTTTGACTCAGGATCTCGGACCAACATGTGGGCCCAACCCCACCTGACTTAGTCAGATACTTACTCAGTGCAACCTGGGTAGTTGTACCATCCTCTCTTCTGTTTTCTCATTGGTCCTGCATCTATGACTCTGGCCCTAAACCTCTATGTATATAAGATAGCTGTAGTAAGGGGTCAAACCTCAGTTCAACCTACTGATCTATTAAGTTCATCGTCCTCACTGGCCTTGAGCCCAAACAACTCGACTTAAGGAGACAGCCTCCTTAACGTCCCTCGAGCATCCTCACTTGTTGAAGAGCACGAACAAACTGATCTTTGATTTGATAGGAACCCTGAAGGGTTAGGTTGTGATGCTCAGGCCACCAAGCATAACACACCCGAGCCAAGGGTGTCATTCTTATGTGCACAGACAATAGTTTCCACCACCTCCTCTATGAGAGTGTAGGAGGTGTTGAGGTCATGAAATCGGCTAAGGACATGTGCTCGTCGCTCAAGACACATTTTGGTACCCTGGATGCAGCATTTGTTTGGTTGCAGTTCTCGGCTCTCATCACATCGGGAAAAATCCCCCGGACTAAGTCGCGCTAAAATAGTAGTAATAATCGAATATGTTGGAGATAATCAAATACTGGCATATCAAAGGAAGGCTGCCCTTCATAACAGTGTGATAATGCATATAACATCGGTGGACGACTGATATCAGTGATCTCACTGTCGTAGGTTTGCTCTATAGCATGTTCCAAATCTCCAAATCTCTAGAATACAATCTGGTATGCATGTAGGTCACTGAATGCGTTCACGAAGAATGACGGGCACCGCTCGAGAACGTTGCTACTCAACCACTCCCGCGGGGCAACAGGCCCGAAATCGGGCCATAGTTGGCAGCTTCTGCGGACGTCCTTGATGTCGACGACACTTGCGAGTCGCTGTTCACCCTCGAAAGATCGAGCCACCTTATACAGACCGTGGTTAGGATCTGGGCGCATGAATGGTGAGAACCATTCAATGTATGCCAGATGTTCCGGGAAGTCCTCTTTATCTGCATGTGGTAGTAGTTCTTGGAGGGGTGATTTGGGGACCTTGAAGATGCACCGGACCTGACCAATGCGATAACCTACAGAATAGATACCCGTTGTATTCAGCAACTGCTCGCAGCTTATGTGTACCACATACCGTTCACGCCAACTCGACCTCCAATGCCATCCTTCACCAATGCTGTGTCAAATCGTCCTGGCACCTCGCGCCCGCGCTTGTTGGTTCGCTTCGGTTGCGCGTGGATAGCATCCGTGCAGGCGTCACCGATGCCAAAACCCAGAACATCTTCGAGTCGATACTTGATGCGATGCCAGACCGGAAATGTTCGAAAGCTGAAGTGTATGCGGGACGCCTTGCGATCCAATTCGCTTGCATTGCGAATGTTGGGGTAACGTTTCAACGCTATGAAGCGAGCAAGGGCGGACCGAAGGTACGGCGCCCCATACTCACTTGCAGCAGTGTCAAATGTCACGGCTTTGACTGACGGGTACCGGGCCATGGTCATCTGTAGCTCGCGTTCTTTGCCAGAAGGTGCTGGGGTGGTTGTAACGGTGCGATCTGAGCTGCGACTGGACCTGTCAGAAGCGCCTGCTTGACCGAGACCATCGCCTTGATCACTGTTTGCCTCGCGCCAGCAGCAGAAGGAGTCGTAACTCTCGATTCTCTCCTTCCGGAGAAGCCAGTTTGTCATCTGTGGATACTCTTCCTTGTGGTTTGTTGCTCGGTAAGCATCCTTCGCCAGGTCGATGTGAAGCCTCTCGAAGTACTGAGTATCGTAGTTATCGGTCGTTCCCAGGAGCGCGATTGAATACGCGTAATGCAGCAGAGCATGTAGCTTCGGGAGATTGAATTGCTCTCGGATTCCAAGTGCCACAAAAACTTCCTTGTTGGCGTGGAATCGCGCCAGAGCTTCATCAAGTGAGCGCAGTGTTTCAGACGTGTGGACAGGATACTGAGACAGGTAGAGGAAGTCGAGCAGCGCTCGCACGGCACGGATGACGCGCACCGGAGACAATCCCGCACGAAGAGGGAGGCCAATTATGAGGCCAAGCAGCATGCGACAGATGTCTGCATGCATCTTCCCAGTCACTCTGCGAAGCGAAGTGATTCCCTTCATGAAGTGATGGATGTGATGGTTCGGTGGAAAGCGCCGGCATCGCGCGTCGACCTCCTCCGTCCCATACGCCACCTTGAGCCACGCAACAAGGTGCTTTATCACCCCTTGATAGAGCTGATGCAGTATATCTGGAGTGATGATGGCGAAGATATTCACATACGGCAAGTGCTCCCAGAACGGCTCGGTGATAGGTCTCATGCGTTCTTCGTTGCAGGCTCTAGTGAAGGCAGCCGGCCCCTCGTCGCAAGCAGAGAAAACATTGTCGTAGATGCCGTCGGTCTCCCGCGCATGGGTCCCATGAGGTAAGGTGTCCATACCCAGCTCAGCGAGCAATGCAGGGCACTTGGGGCAGTCACCGGTCTTACGACAGGTGACGAGAAGTTGCTCAGGGTAGTCGCCAACGTAGACTGCAAGGATGGGATGGCATCGGCGAACCTTGCCATCGGCACTCGTGAGTAGTATCCCGTTCTCACCTGCATCCTCCAATGGCTCAAGTATACGCTTCATACAAGCATGGAAGAGGTTGGCGACTGCGCGACGTCGTGCTGACTTGTTCTTGATATGCTCCAGTGATGTTGTTGGCAGGTAAGCTAAGAGGATCTGGCCGCGTCGTGATGGCTTCCGCCTGATCTCCTTTGGCAGATTCCCTATGGTCAGATAAACCGGGTATGCTGTCTTGTTACCGAAGGTGGTCAATTGTGTCTTGTCCGAAGATATGATGAGGGGTATGATGGTTGCCCCCGGGTGAGTCCTTTCAATTTCTTTCTATATCAGGGCTATGAGAACTCATCTAACTCTATCAGATCATGAATTCAAACCTGTGTGGCCCACCACCACGTTCCAGTGTGTATATCAAAGTAGGCCCGTATTGTCTTGTCTGCATCCGCATAGTGACGTTCAGGTAGAAGAATCAGAATTGGCGAAAACTCGGGGTCTGCCCACAATGCGGCAAGGCATTCCATGATTGCGCGTGCGTAGACCTCGAATGGCTCCCCTCCAACCACTATCTCATGTCGTTTGAATGCAGGTCGTTTGGACGGCAACTTGTCGATGAGCTGGTCCAGTTGCTGTGACGTCTTGTAGGACAGACCGAGAAGCTCGACTAACTGTTGTATCACAATACTCTGTGAGTTAACTTTCGCTTTACAGTGTAGTACAGTACTCACATTCTCGATTTTGAGTAAATCTGTGAAAGCTGTTGCCCCAGGCCCTCGCAGCTTTGCCCAACGGGCGATCTCCCAGTCGAGCTTTGACTTGAATGGTGCGAATGGCTCCTTCTCTGTGATCCCAACTGATGCTGCATACGCTCTCTGGCTGTTAGGGCCAGCTCCATAGTCGGCATACACCTTCCCAGCTTCAGCACTAGGAAAATGCTCGACAAATGTCTTGGCTGAGGCTTGCAGTTCGATCCTCTGCCGAGCATCTTGATCCAATGCATTGACTGTGAGATCTTCGTCCATTGGTACAGGGAGGTCACGGTCATCAGGTAGATTTAGAGGTGGGGGCTCCCAGCCAGGTAAGTCGTCGTCCTCATATTCATCAGCATCATCATCATCGCCTTCGTCTTCTTCATCATCATCATCCCCACCCTCTTCATCATCATCATCCCCACCCTCTTCGTCATCTCGCCCTAACCCATGCTCGCCTTCTTGCTGCTGATCCCCCCAGACCTCCCCAGCTCTCCCAGGCTGATCCCACTCCTCAGGCTGCAGGCCGTCAACCTCCCGCTCTTGTTCGCCTCTGATCGCTTCATTGAGGCCAGCAGGTGGAGCGACTTCCTCATCATGGATATCGTCGAAATCTTCTGCAAGGTAGTCTCCAAAGTAGTCGCCTTCAAATGGGACTGGACTGGGTTCAGGTGGGCCGCGCTCTACAATAATTAGGTCGTGTTGATCACTATAGCCTCTTTTTTGCTCACCTGCAGGTTCATCCCAGTTGATATGGGATTCGTAGAAGTTGATACAGACTTGTTTCTTCGTTTGAGTGAGGTGAGTACTGAAAGCTTGCTGTGTTTTAAAGTTCCGTTTACACCCACCACATATAGGCATGTCGCTAGGTGTGTGGGCAGAGCTTCATTGATCAATGTCAACAAATGAAGCTGTACGCAAGGATAGTGTAACGAGATCAGGCTTATACAATACATTGATCTTCGGAAGTTCCCGCCTTGTATCCCAGATACTGCCAGGCTAGCCGAGTCATCCCCGCTTCTTACCTCCTCTCATTGCTTTGATTCTTTCTTTCCTGCTTTTTGTTCTGCATCCTCTGGCACTCAGCATGCCTCCGAAATCACCCAAGAAGACCAGGAATACAACCCCACGTAGATCCACCCGTCTTCAGACTACTGAAGTAGTCAACAATGTTGCCAGCAGTACCAGTCATGCCAAGTCTGACCGTCCAAAGAGAAGTGATGCTATGAAGGCCCAGGGTATGCTTTACTGCTCACATCACTCATGCCTGTCTGACTGGAAGGCAACTTCAAGGTGTTCCCAAAGCACCACGTAAGCGGACAAACTCCGATGTTGTTGCAAACTCGGACTCTGAGTCGGCACAACCCTCGAAGTCGAAGCGCCACAAACCAGCGAAGGCAAAGGTGAACAAGCCTCAGCTCACGGTCATTGCATGTAAGTGTCTACTGTCCTTTAGTGCTAGCCTTTATTCTCATTGCAATCACAGCAGCAACAGCACGCTCTCATGCTTCTCGACAGCGTCCTCCGAAGGCACCAGACTATGATAAAGGGTCTGACCGAGAGGCAGACAGTGCAGCTCCAGTTCATCAACAACCATCACGCTCTCCTGTGTCGTCGAACTCAAATGTGCACAACTCCAAAACCGGGGCTCAAGGTCTGTCAATAATCCAGTCAGATGCATGTATGTTAATCTAACTATGACTCGCTGGCAGCAGGGGATAAGGCCAAGAAGATTCAAGCTAGCAACGGATACATCTCTAGCCAAGAGTCATCTATCTCCGACAAACAGTCTGACAGCGACGAGTCTTCGAAGCTATCCGAACCAGAAAGCGATGGTGATGATGACCTGTTCCACCTTGCCAACGCTGCACCGGGTGCGCTAGCAGACGCAATGGCTAAAGAAGTAAGTAAGATACTCATCAGGGATATTCTATGACTGTTGACCAGGTAACCCCGACGTTTAGCGTGCAACATGGGTGGATAAACTAACTCCAAGCGAATCAGAGGCTTCGCGCCTTCCTTCAAAGCTTGCTCGAAAGGTCACATCAGCAGGTGCTGGTAGTCGCCGTAAGTCGGATTGGGTGGGTCGCAGTGAGGAGGTATGTGATATGTCCTGATAATGTTGCCAGCATGTTTAACATGGAACAGCAGCCAGTTTGGACAGATACGGCCCAGAAGGACCTGGAGCAAGGGAAGGTGTCAACCTCAGAGGTGAGTATCACTTACAGCCTTCGAACATTGGTTACACCATGACCCTGGTGCCTGTCAGTCTCCCGCAGAAGTGTTGCCGGACTTGTTCAACACCGCTCCTGCTACAGATGGTATAGCAGATCCTGGTACTGGCTCCCCCAATGCTCCGGCAGACGATAACAATATCGCTATGTCAGAAGAGGGTGATCCTTCTCACGACGACAGCCTTGATCTCGTCTTCTCACCTAACAGCACGGATCTGAGCCTCAACAATCAGCATGAACGAGTAGCCCGCCTTCTCCGCGCAACGATCACCAAAGTCCAGCTTGATCTCGTTTTTGTGACATTTCCTCAGGAACTGCTTCGTAATGTTGTTGTGCCCAATGCACTGATTGCAGTGGCCCACAATCTCAATGATCCTGCTTTGGCTGCGCGCATACACGATGATCGTGATTATCGCCGCGCGGTGGCTAAAATTGTTGGTCTTCTCCCTTTCAAGTACTACAGTTGTACTGAATCGCAACACTATTGATTACTAGCCTGCGCAACGTGTTAGCAACTTCCGAGGCGACTTCAAGAAGAGAACTGATGGCCTAGTTGACGGATACTATGGCTGGAGCACATTTGGTAACACAGAAGAGCTGCAGGATGCTATTGACTGGTTGAAGGAGGAAGGCATGTACCATTATCCATGCAATCCGAAGGTGCGTGACAGATATTTCATATGCATTTGCCTGTACTCAAATTGTGGTCATAGCTGCGGACATTCGAGTCTAACAAGCCTTTCCAGCACCCAATCATTGAATCGACCTTCAAATTGACGCTCTTCCAGCGACCTACGAGCTTCGGCTTCATGCATTGCACAGAACTATGCAGTTCCTCACTCCCTAACAAGCCCGATGAGAAGGAACTGCCCATGGCTATGGTGGCCCTTGTGGCAACATCGGTGTGTTATGGTGTCCATCAGCTAGTTGTACCTCGTTGATAACTTGTTAATGTCAGGTCTATGCGTCATTGAACAACTGGGTGGATGGAGTTCGCAAGGCATCTGATTTCGACACAGCGCGTGTCTGCGACGCATACAAAGTGAACATTGCACTTCTCGAGGCGATCAAGGCTTCGTCAACGAAGAAATACCACGTCCTCATGCATGGGCTTTTCAAGAAGGCGACGTATGTTTTGCTCTATCTGCACGAACCTCATTTGCTGATCTCTGTGTGCATATCAGTGGTCAAGTCGATACCCAGCAGAAGGGCAAATCTTCCGCGGTCGAGAGAGCTCTACAGGCTGTGAATATCGATGCTATGGCGGACTCAGACTTGGATATTTAGGACTACTATCACTATCCTTTGATACTGCAGGACTATTATGCATAGAGTCATCGTATAATAGGACTAACACTCATATCATAATATCCCGACTGATCGTCTAATGTCATTCATTATCAACATTATCGTGCCTTTTCATTTGATTCTCAGCAAATAGCAATGGGTATCATGCACACCTATGAGCGATATTCGGTGACTCATAAGATCCTAAAGTCCCATGACATGTACCTCAGAGATGATACTACAATCCTAATGGATCTAATTATCTGCGGGACCTTGATAATCGAGCTATTTGACTAAAGGCAATGATTAGCACTACTTATTGATAATCATCGCTCATTAGCCAGGGTTTTTTTTCCCGATGCAAGTTGAGAGAAATGGATGACAACAAACCAATGCAGGATCAAATTTCGAAGATCCAAACTGTACTCAAGGACATTGTCAATGGCGGCATTACGTTGGATGAACCAACCCAGGCTCTCCTCCTGATGTCAAAGATCCCGGACAGCTACTCGACAATGGTGTTGGCCATCATGGCAACTACCATTCTCAAGGAGTTGAAGGTCGAGACCCTCGTGAGCAAAATTCTCTCAGAGGAATCTCTCTGTCGTGGTAGGCACGGCTAGGCCCTATTTTTGCCTATATTTTATCTCGCTTTACAATGAACTTGTACTATATGCTCGATAAAGACTTCGCCTGGAACGGCATTCTGACTAGTCATGTGACGTAACCACATACTAGGGTTTCCCTTGTAGCACATGACTCAGTGACTCATATCCCAAAGACCGGAGTTATGGTAGATCGTGTCATCTTGCATCATCAATAGATAGCCAGTAGCGTAAGTACCTCACACATGTGACGGCTGTCTGATGTAGGAGTCCTGCCCTAAACCTCAAGGGTATAAGTAGAGTAGCTCGTAGTCCTAGCACTCCATCTCGTCCTCTTGGAGTGCTAGGTGAGCACAGTGTATTCCTTCGTTCATAAGTAATCTAACTTGGAGTGCTAGTGTCTAACCTAGTCCGTGTGACAAGTCGACTTCAAGTCCTTTCAGACCCAAGTGGTGAGTATCAAACTCACTCAGCCCTGTCTGTACGGGGTAATTCCCGGTGATGTGACCGAACGAGCACGAAACCCTCCACACAAGACACGTGTGCAGGAGACCAGGGGATGGCACGAGGGCTCCGACGGGGTCGAGGGCTGCACTCAAGAACGAACAGTGGGGGTGTTAGGGGTGGTCTGATATGGAAGGAGGAGTACGGGCTAGTTTCCGCAGCGAAGGAGTACACTCGCGACGAGCGACGATAGAGCGCGATGAATGATGACTTAGCGATGACCTTGCAATGACTTGCAATGACTTGCGAGCCGGTGCTTTGAACCGAACAGCACGCGATGACCTACGTACGGGCGAGCGAGTCGAACGAGTCTCGACGACGAACAGACGTGCAAATGTGCGGGAAATGAGAGGGTAATGGTCTCTGGTGTATTGGGGAAAAAGTCTAGGGTAATGTACAGGCAGACATGCCTGACCGGAACAAACCGGCCAGCACGTATGAATCACGACATGATGAGAAATATCGTCCGAGAGAACACACAACCAATCACAAAAATGAGAAACATCGCACGACAGTCCGGGGAGGCCGCGACATGGCCGAGTACCATGTGTGATGAGTGCGATATGCACAGCCGCACTCCGATGGAACCTTCGAGAGTGCCCGATAGATGCCCGACGGTGAAGGGATATGAACCTGCGCCAGAGAGACGAACTCCCCAGACACAAGCAACATGTCCCTCAACGAGACAGCTGTAAATGCTCACCGCATCCGCTTCGCGAGACTTATCGACGTCTTGCTGGCTGACGCCGCAATCGAACCGCTATACCAACCCTACAGGTCGCGAGAGTGGCTAGCCTGGGCGCATGGAGCCCGATGGCACCTGGTACGTCGCTGGCATGTCCCGATAGAGCTGTCGCTGACCGCGACGGTAGCATGCCGTACTGGAGTCGTACTGCCATGTCACCGCTGCCGAACCTGGTAGCCTTCCGTCACCGTTCGCATACCGCGAGATCAAAGAGATGCTGGACTACTTCAACGAGGTCTTCAAGGATCACAACTCACCCGAGATCGAGAGGGTCAGAGTACCATTCCCGACGCTCGCTTGGTTGGAGGCGGCCGTCCTCTACAAGCAGACCCAGCCGAACACTCGCCTCGCCGTACACGACAGTGCCCACGTACCTCGACGACTACTGTTCCTTGCCGACGATCGTGAGCGAGATGTCCCAGTTGGTTGACCGCTTGCTTGAGGCGAGTCGCGACAAGCCGTCCGAGCTGACTGACGGTCCCGATGATACGATGTTGAACAATAGAGAGCGCCTAACCTAGGCAGCCGAGTTCACACACTGGTACTCCGGGTAACAGGAGTAACACATGCATCGTAGATAGAATCACATGCATCAGGATTGGTACTATACAGTAGCTTAGTCAGACGGTCTCCTACATGTATATAAGGACCCCTGTAGCGTAGTACAATCCAAGTCGCTCAACAGCAACTTTGTGTGCATCAAGCCTCACAGCTAACAAACCAGGTAAGCTAGTGTCCCGCTACACTGCGTAAGAGTAGCCTGCTCGTCAGGTTATGAGCCCTGAACACTGCGCGGTACTGCGCCTATATGGCTGCGTCCGCTGCGGGTCAGGTTAGCTTGCCTGGACGTCGCCCTTAAGGGCTTTGACGTCAGGGGGAGACTTTGCGCCTATATGGCTGCAGGTCGGGCACAGCTTCGCTGTCGCCATCCCAAACAATGAGTCCAGTGTGGTGTCAGCGCCGTCCTGGCAGCATAAGTCAGAGCGCTGATAATGTGTTCGCAGAACCATATCACCAACCGCTCTACCACCACCAACCTACAGAAAATGTCGAACTCTCTCCAGAACCTCGTCCCCGTCCTAGACGGATCGAACTATCGCCGTTGGGCCGATCTCATGAAAGCCTACTTGCAGTCGCAAGGGGTCTGGATTCTCATCGAGCTGCCTGACGGTTTCGATGAGCCTGTTTTGGCTTCGGACGGAGCAAACCGCTCCGAAGTTCTCGATTGGATGCAAATGCAATCCAAGGCTATGGGCAGCATTCGCTTGCGCCTAAGCGTCGAGGTCTCACAGCTTGTCAGGACCAAGACAACTGCCAAGTCCATCTGGAATACCCTGAAAGGGCTCTACGGAGGGACTAGCGCCATGGGGGCTTTTGCCTTCTTCAAGGCAGCTGTAAACGTCCGTATTCCGGCCAACGAACACCCCGGCCCTGCGATCTCAAAGATCCAGAGCAATCTCGACGAGCTCGATGGAGCCGGCCTCTCTCTGCCGCCGCAGATGAGAACCCTCATAATTTTGGGAGCCGCTCCACCTCGGTATGAGACGGCTATTCAGCTAGCTCTCAACAAGATTGAGATCAAGGATCTCACGCCGAGCAGCGCCCAGGATGCTCTAACCGCTTCCTGGGAACAGTCGAAGAACAAGGGGCAGTCGTCCGCCCAGAAGATTTCTGCTATCAAGCAGAAAAAGGGCAATCCCTCCTTCTCGCAGCAGCAGCGCCCTGAAGGCAGCAGCAGCGCGGGTAAGAAGGAGTGGAAGGACAAGGGCAAGGAGAAAGCCAAGGGCTTTACTCCTCGGGGAAAGCGCGGCGGTAAAAACCGTGGTAAGCCGCATTCGCACGACGAACATGCAGAAATGCACATCGCCGACACCGTGTCGATTCCCGCCCCGACGACCAGCACTGTCGTCGAGTTAGCGCCTTCGGGCAGCAGGACTCGGAAGGTCGCAGCACCAGCCCCTAACAAGGGCAAGAAGCGCGCACGAGGTGACTGGCTCGGAGAAGCCCTCCAGCTCGCCAAGGACCTAGACGTCGCCGGCACGCCGGAGACAATCCGCGCGCTGAAGGAAGTCGTGAGCAACGCTCACATCGAAGAAGTCCCCTCGGACACCGAGTCGCGCGCCTCAAAGCGCAGCAAGCTCAGTGACGACGACATGGCCGATCGCATCGACGAGGTCATGCGCGATGAATACATCAGCGAGGACGACGACTTCCGCGATGCCGAAGAAAGGTCCATCGTCTGGGCAACAGACGAAGAAGACATCGACGCGCACGACGCCGAGCTAAACGGCATGATAGCGCAGGCCGCGGGCCTTGCGCCCCCTATCGTCGACAAAAGCTTTCGGAACCCGCTAACGGGTGAGCTCCGCTGCATGGAGCCATACGATGGCTACGACGACTGGGGCAATGAGTACGTCACTCATATTCCTAACCCTAAGCAAGTTACTAACAGCGCTTCAACAGCCGCTTCTGACTTGCACAACGGCGCTCGGACATTTGTTAATGTACTTAGTAGCGGCTTAAAAAATGTACAATGTATTCATTCGCGCGATTACGCTGCGTGCTCACGTTGTAAGGGAAAAGGAAAAAGTCGCTTTTCAGCAAATGAGTGGCTACTGGACTCAGGTGCATCTTTGCACATTACAAATGACATAAGAGACTTCTCAGACTTCGAGTATCTCCAGACTCCTATCCGTACTCAAACGGCACAACAAGGAGCGGTAGGAAGCATAATTGCTAAAGGAACTGTGTTCCTAAACTACCAAATAGACGAACAATGGCTGCAGACGCGCCTATATCCTGTCTATTACATGGAAAATTGCTCAGCTCGTCTCTTGTCATTGGGGATGTTCCTCCAAGACGGACTAGACTTGCGCGCAACAGCGCAGCATATCAGTCTGTATGAACCAGGAGCGCGGAAACCTTTATTCAGGTTTACACCGCAGCACCCGGACACTACCACCTTCACCCTCGTGGCTGAATCGGGTGAAAACGTTCAGAATATTTATGTGAACGTAAATGAAGTCGATTATTCGACTCTGCATCGCCGCTTTGCGCACCCTTCAAAGGACGTGCTTGCAAAGGCGAAGGAGCATACATCTGGATTTCCCAGAAAGGTGGAGATTCCTAAGGACTCACCAATATGCCAAGGATGTGCAAAAGGGAAAATGCACTCTAAGTCTTTCCCGCCGTCCAACTACCGGGCAAAGGTACCGTTTGAACTCATTCATTCGGACTTAAAATCCTTCCCAGTAGATTCCTATCATAAGTACAAGTACTACATACTGTACTATGATGACGCTTCATCGCACACGTGGACTGTAAATCTGCGCAAGAAATCTGCAGCGATTACAGCCACAAGGCAATTCCTAGCCATGGTAAAAACTAAATATGGAAAGACAGTGCAGAAGTGGTTGTCTGATGCAGGGGGAGAATACGTCTCCGCTGCATTCAAAGACCTTCTAAAGGATAATGGCATAGAGATCCTTCAGAGCTCGCCGCATACTCCTCAGGAGAATGGCAGAGCTGAGCGTTTCAATAGGACGCTCATGGACAAAGCAGAGGCAATGCGCCATGATGCTTGTCTACCTCCATCCTGGTGGGAATTCGCCGTGGATCATGCAGTCCATGTTTACAACAGGACGCCAATTCGTCGCCTTAATTGGCTTACCCCCTACGAATTAATAAATGGTGAACCGCCATCTGTGGCGCACCTGCGCGTTTTCGGCTGCGGTGCGTACGTCTTCATACCAAAGGACGTTAGAAAAAACGGTTTATCGCCCAAATCGGAGCTGATGATTTACCTTGGGGGAGATGGCTCTACAGAGCGCACTGGCGGATGGCTCTTCATGAGAGCACCAGATAATGTTTTGTTCAGATCATCCACCACGATGTTTGACGAAACAATGTTTCCTAAGTGCCCCTTGACAAATCGTCGGGGTACAACTCGAGTTTGGCCACCTCGAGAAGAAATGATCCCAGAAAATCAACCAAATACCACACCTCAGGTAGATGAGGATGACGACGATGATCATCCAAAACATCACCTTCCTAAAAGGGGAAACGGTCATGTTCATGACGATGAGCAGGAGCTGCAGGATGCGCCCGTAGACCCAGTACCGCCGCCCCATGCACCGGTAGAACACCCTGCGCCCCCAGTGGAGCCGCGACGTTCAGCAAGGGAGCGGAGACCAGTAACTCGTAGAGGTAATGTCTATGGAGAGCAGCGGAAGCCCCAAGACATAGTAAAGGACATCGAAAACCAGGGGAGATGGAAAAAGATGGTCGGTGAGGATGCGGGTAGCTCCCGTACCAAAACCGGACCACAAAGGCAGCAAAGACAACAGGTTCCCGGACCTAGTTCTGCGCCAAATCCTCCTCCACGCGACGAACCTGTCGAGTCCGCCCCATCCGATGAGGATGAAGCACAAAGCGCTGAGTTACTACTGGCAGAATTATGCCGGGAAGGGGGAGTTAAGTTAGTCGAGTTGCTGCTTGCAAAAGCGCTACCCACCCTCGACAACGATCTACCAGACGGGACCAGCCCGAGAGAATGGTCATTCCGCGATATACTAAAGCTACCTAAAAAGGAGCTTGAGGAGTGGATGGCAGCGTGTCGCGAAGAACTTGAGGCACTTTGCAAATGCAATGTCTATGAACTGGTTGACCGTCCTAAGGGACGAAAGGTCACTAAAAACCGCTGGGTATTCGACGTCAAAACTGACGGTCGTAAAAAGGCCAGATTGGTCGCCAAGGGTTACTCCCAGATTGAAGGCCTTGACTATGATCAGGTTTTCTCTCCAGTCGTACGCTTTGAGACTGTACGCCTAATCCTCGCCTTAGCTGCGCTTGAGGATATGCACGTCTCCGGACTAGATGTCCGTAATGCCTATCTCTACGGCAAGCTCGACGAGGAAATCTATATGGAGCAACCTGAAGGTTTCGCAGTACCAGGCCAAGAGCACAAAGTACTCCGGTTACTTCGCGCTCTCTATGGACTTAAGCAGGCAGGGCTTGCGTGGTGGCGCACCCTCAATGAGTCCCTAAAGGAACTTGGCTGTAAACGCCTCGTATCCGATGCCGGAATATTCGTCTATAGGACAAAAGATGGTCGCTTCGTGCTGATCATTGTCTATGTAGACAATGCCATATTTTGTGGCAAGGATAAGACCCTAGTCCTTTCATTAAAGGACCGCTTCATGAAGAAGTGGGAGTGTCGCGACTTAGGCGATGTCAAGGAATTTCTGCGCATGCGCATAACTCGGAAAGGCCGCGAAATCCATTTGGATCAATGCGCCTACCTTGAGAAAGTGCTGCAGCGCTGTGGCATGCAGAACGCTAAATCTGCGCCAACTCCACTCCCTGCTGGATACAAGCCTGTTGCAAATACTGGCACAGCTGATCCAGCGCTTCGAAGCAAGTACCAGACCGTCATCGGTTCCTTGCTATATCTAATGCTTGGAACTCGACCTGACATTTGCTACACCGTGACATTACTTGCGCAATTTGCAGCAAATCCGTCACAGGACCATTTAAACAGAGTGCTGTATATCTGCCGCTATTTAATTGGTACAAAATCCTATGCGCTAGTTTATGAAGGACAAAGCGGCAATGGATTATTGGCGTGCACTGACTCTGACTGGGCTGACAGCCCAGAAGCCAGAAAGTCACGGTCTGGGCACTTCTTAAAGTTCGCGAACGGCGCGTTCAGTTGGCTGTCTAGAAGACAGAAGACAGTTGCTCTGTCATCCACTGAAGCTGAGTATATGTCGCTGAGCGATTGCTCGCGACAAGTAGCTTGGATAAAGATGCTCCTAGAGGAGATCGGCTACAAGCTCGGACCGCTGCCTATCTGCTCGGACAATCAGGGAGCGATATTCATTAGCTCCAATCCCATCACGGAACGTCGGTCTAAACACATTGACATTCGTTACCACTACGTGAGGGAGCTAGTAGAAGACAAGAAAGTCGAAGTCTTCTACGTAAGCACTGATGACAATCCGGCAGACCTGTTCACTAAGAACTTGGGTCGTATCAAGTTTCTCAAATTCAGAGGAATACTCGGACTAAAATTCTACGATTAGAAGTCCAGCATAGTCGGCTGCACTATGCGCCATTTAATGCTTGCGCGCATCTACCACTGCACTTAGCAAGGGGGAGTGTTGAACAATAGAGAGCGCCTAACCTAGGCAGCCGAGTTCACACACTGGTACTCCGGGTAACAGGAGTAACACATGCATTGTAGATAGAATCACATGCATCAGGATTGGTACTATACAGTAGCTTAGTCAGACGGTCTCCTACATGTATATAAGGACCCCTGTAGCGTAGTACAATCCAAGTCGCTCAACAGCAACTTTGTGTGCATCAAGCCTCACAGCTAACAAACCAGGTAAGCTAGCGTCCCGCTACACTGCGTAAGAGTAGCCTGCTCGTCATACGATGCCCGCGCTGGTGTCGGAACCCGCTACGAACCCTGCGGGCCCCAGCCTGATCAATACGCTCCGCGCTCTGAACACCCCGACGGGTCCGCGACGTGGTCGAGGAGGTGCGAGGGGTAGAGGTGGACTTGCTCAAGGGGGAGGCTTGCCAAGGAACGGCGGGCAGCATGGGTGCGGCCCGCATCCCTTCGTACCCTGTCATGGTCGGAAGTAGTTATGACGCACAGTGTACTGCGCTAGCTAGTTCGACAATGCGACCTAGCGTCTACGATTTGACTTCCCGAGTGTGCGACTTGAGTTCCTTCGTGCGACGAGACCGCGATAGGCCGCGACGGTGCGTACCCGTGTCGCGACGATCGAGGCAGTACATTCCGACTTGCTCGCTAAGCCGCGCGATAAGCGATCCTACGGTCCAGTGCGGTCCTGTCCGACGTTCGGCCTGCAGCGCGAAAAGAGCCGGTCCGACCGTATCGGGGTAGAGCCACAGCTCAGGTGTATCACCGGCGAGACCTTCTCACTTTCCTGATGTGCGTGTTGACTAGTTCCGCGACACTCTCCACCGGTCCAGTATGGGACAGTCTGCATCAAAGACTTCCCAGGTAAAGGTACACCATGGTAACGGTCCTTGCTCTCACTGCGGCAAGAAACATGGTTCGGACCAATGCTGGACTAAGTACCCACACCTGTGCCCAAAGAAGGACAGCGACAAGGGCAAAGGGAAAGGGAAGGGTGGCAAAGGCAACAGTAAAAAGGCAAACACGGTAGTTGTTCACACTACCATGGATGAGACAAAGGTCACTCAGTCCGGTTTGTCCTCGTCTAACGGTCAAGGTGCTTCAGTGGTAGAGGTCGAGGAGGTTAAGTACATGGCTTGTATGGACCCTTCATGTAGAGTCTGTCCCCCTTGGACTGCTGGTTCTTTAGTGGCTTCATCTCTTGTTGTACATAATGGTGCATCTGCTGACGCTGGGTCTGCACAATTGAGCTCGTCATTCTATTGCCCTGGTGTGAATAAGTCTCATTCACATCAATTCAAGCACATCGTGTGGCTCATGGACTCAGGTGCAAGTCAGACGGTCGTCAATTCACTTGAATATTTCTGGGATTACAAACTGTACATGGTTCCCATTGTTTTTGGTACAGCAGGAGATGCTAAGATAGAAGCACTAGGATCTGGCACCATCAAAGGTTTAACAACAGTTGGAACAGAGCACATGATGATTACCATATCTAATGTCGCATATATTCCTCAGGCTTCTCGCTGTTTGTTTTCTACTGGAATTGTGGAGAAATCAGGACATACGCTCATCCAAGGTTCAGGTCAGATGGTCATCTATGACCAACTGTTTATGCATGACAAAGTTTCTGGCAATGTTGTCATGGAAGCACCGTACAACTTCCTAAACAACTTGTATTTTTCGTTTATGGACGTCCTGGACAGGAAATCAGCAGCACTGCTGTCTACCCCTTTTTGTACCTGGCATCACCGGATGGGGCATCCGTCTAAGGAAGTTATTCGCCATTTACCTGATCATACCAAAGGTGTAGATCCAGTGGGAGTTGAAGATCAATCTCCTTGTGAAGGATGTCAATGGGGCAAATCTCATCGTGCTCCATTCCCAATGTCTTACAAATGTGCTACCAAACCTCTCGAGTTGGTTCATACCGACAAAGATGGTCCTATGTGTACCCAAGCAGTCAATGGTGGTTTCAAGTACTTCATTTCATTCCTGGATGACTACACTAGTCTAGGACGAGCCTATCACCTTTGTCATAAGTCTGAGTCACTCCAAGCATTCAAGGACTTTAAGGCATGGGCTGAGAATGTTACTGGTTATAAACTCATCAATGTATGCTTGGATCGAGGGGGGGAATATACTTCTGACACTTTCACGGCCCATCTTAAATTCTATGGAATTGTTCATCAAAAGACAGTAGCACACTTGCCTCAGCAAAATGGGTGAGCTGAACACTGGAATCGCACGATCATGGAAAAAGCTATGGCTATGCTTCACCATGGTTTTTGGCAACTTGCGGTTGATACCGCTGTCCATATTTACAATCGCCAGCCTATGCGATGCCTTAAATGGCAATGCCCAATAACTCTCTGGGATGGCACGATCCCAGATATTTCATACTTCAGAGTATTCGGTTGCAAGGCATTCGTGCATGTGCCAAAGGAACAAAGACAAGGGAAACTCAACAAGAAGGCAGTTGAGATGATCTTTGTTGGATATGAGCAAGGCTCCAAGGGCTACAAGTTCTGGGACGCCTCCAGTCGACGGATTGTTGTGTCTCATGATGTGACCTTCGATGAAGATTCCTTTCCGGCACGCAAGGATTTGGCTAACCCAAAGACTCTGGGTCCACCGCTATTTGATCCTGTAGACTCTGATTCTGAGGATGATGACAAGGAACAGATCAAAATTCCACTTCCTCTACCGGTAGAGAGCAAAGATGTTCAAGAGGACATCGACGAACTGGAACCAGTGGGAGAACCTGAGAGACAGCTCCCTGAACCTGCACAACGTCCTCAACCTGTTCAACCTCCTCAGCCTGTATATACTCGCCCTCGTCGTGAGAATGCTGGGAGGAACCCAAACAGGAATAAGGACAATGTTTATGGTGATGAGCCTCCGGCTCGGATCGACCGTCGAACTGACTCTCATGGAGATCAGCAAGCGGAAGCGTTTATGATATTGCAGGCTCTCAAGGAGGCCAATTACTCTGAATCAGTTCCTACCTCGCATTCAGATGCAAGGAAATCCCCTGAGTGGGACCACTGGCATGCTGCTGAAGGCTCTGAGATGAAGTCTCATGAGCAAAATGGCACCTGGATCTTGGTTCCCCGTCCCAAGAACAGGAAGATTGTCAAGAACAGATGGGTGTACGCGCGAAAGCATGATGGCTGGTACAAGGCCCGGCTAGTAGCCAAGGGCTTCACTCAAGTCTGGGGTGAAGATTACCATGAGACTTTCTCTCCAGTCGCTCGTTTTGAATCTTTGAGATATATGTTTGCACACGCTGCACTCGAAGACTGGGAGATGGACTCTATGGATGTCAAGACAGCATTCCTCAATGGTGAACTCGAAGAGGAAATCTACATGGAACAGCCTGAAGGCTGGGTAGTTCCAGGCAAGGAGGATTGGGTCTGCCTCCTCAAGAAGGCCATCTATGGTCTTAAGCAAGCGTCACGTCAATGGAACGCTAAGATCCACCGAACTCTTCTAAACCAAGGGTTCATATGGACATATTCGGATGCAGGAGTTTACGTTTACTCCAGTAAAACCAACGGTCAAGTCTGCTATGTAGTACTCTACGTCGATGACTTATTACTTCTTGGGGATTCTAAGTCATTCATTGAACAAATAAAGAATCATCTCAAGAAAGAGTACCAGATGACTGATCTTGGACCAGTAGAGTGTTTCTTAGGACTCAGAATTCGTCGTGATCATCAAAAGCAACAGATTCTAGTTGATCAATCTGAATATGTTCAGACCGTTTTGGAGAGGTTTCAAATGTCTAATTGCAAGCCTGCAAAGACACCTCTACCTGCTGGTTCGGTTTTGGAGAAGAACACAGAAACTGCAATGGATGCATTCTGTACAGAGTACCAGAGTATTATCGGTAGCATCATGTATGCTATGCTTGGTACTAGGCCTGATCTCACTTTTTCTGTAACGAGACTTGCCAAATTTGCCTTGAACCCGTCGAAGCAACACTTGCGTCTTGCTCAATATGTCTTGTGATATCTCAAGGGGACAAAAGACTATGTGCTTTGTTATGATGGTGATTCCAACTCCGGGTTAATTGCCTATTCAGACTCGGACTGGGCAAAAGATCACGATGATAGGCACTCCACAAGTGGCTTTGTGTTCCTCATGGCCAATTGTGTCGTTTCTTGGGTTTCCAGACGTCAACCCACCGTTTCCCTCTCTTCAACGGAAGCAGAGTACAAAGCAGCCTCTGATGCATGTCATCAAATGGCTTGGCTTAGGAACTTTGGACAGGAGCTCAGTGACAACATGACCACTCCTACTCCCTTGTGTCTGGACAATCAAGGAAGCATTTTCCTTGCGGTTAATCCTGCCGTGGACCGCCGCACAAAACACATCAAAATACGGTATCACTTCATCCGAGAATTCTACGAGAAGGGTGAAACCAACATTTTCTTTGTTGCGAGCAAAGACCAGCTTGCAGATGTGTTGACTAAGAATGTTCCCCTCTCTGGAATAGAGAAACTTCGAATGTCAACTGGCATGGTCATAGCGTCTTGAACAAGTGGGAGTGTTGAACTTCTACTATTTCATACGTTATCTAATCAGGCTCTCCTGATAAGGACTTATCTTATGTTCTACTATGCTACTATATGTAGATTACATTCCTTTTGGTTCTTGTCTATAGATAGCTTGTACTGAGTTCCATTCGGCATTCCACTTGGTATCAGAACTCCATTCCCTTGTCATATGATATTGACGGTTATCTATAGTTCTGTTTACCGTCTTACTAACACTTATTCATGAAGTTTATGATGATGACTCACGACTCAGGCCTCATCTGATAGGTATACTGTACAATCAGATAATGCCTTCCTCTCATGTATATATACTGGGCTCAGATGCCCTCTAATGTAATCGTTCCTTCCTCTGCTCTCCCGTGTGCCTAATGGGTCCCTCAGCAGTTCCCTCACAGGTTTGTTCATCACCTTTACAGCCACTACCAATTCACTCCTTCAACACCTAACAGGACTCCCTCTAGCAGCTTCCCTCATAGGTTCGTTCACTAGCCTTTACAGCCACTCCCTATCACTCCTTTTCAACAGGTGGTTGGAGTCCTGGGTGTCCCCGACAAATCCATTTGCACTTGTCATGGTGCATATTTAGGGTATGGTTTGTGGTGGGATGAGGGGTTGAAGCCTCGGACCACAGGCAGATCACCCTTCCTGATTATAGGGAAATTCAATCTAAGCAAGAAAACTGCAGACAGCAAGGATAAGACTTATGAGGAACTTGCGTTCCCCACTAAACTTTGTAACAAGGAGGTCACCTGATTAATGCGGGTCATCACCGAGCATTTCCCATGTGGGGAGTACAAGAAGCACTTCAAGCTTCTCCAGCCAGGAGAGTCGGATAAATGTCCGTGTTGCCTCCAAAATGGGTACAGGGAAACCTGAGATCACATACTTTTCAAGTGCCTGTATTATATGAGGCATAAAAAGTATGAGCGCAAACCTTTTGTGGGTCCATTCTCCAAACAGGACCTTGCAAAAGGCATGTCATGGTATTCCAGGCAGCAATGGGGATGGTCCTCTGGGGACATCATGGAATTCCTTCGAATCAACCCAATGGTTGGCACTTTTGAGTGGGCGGTGTCATGGTAGGCACGGCTAGGCCCTATTTTTACCTATATGTTTACTATTTTACCTCGCTTTCCAATGGACTTGTACTATACGCTCGATAAAGACTTCGCCTGGAACGGCATTCTGACTAGTCATGTGACGTAACCACATACTAGGGTTTCTCTTGTAGCACATGACTCATTGACTCATATCCCGAGACTGGAGTTATGGTAGATCACGTCATCTTGCATCATCGGTAGATAGCCAATAGTGTAAGTACCTCATGCATGTGATGGTTATCTGGTGTAGGAGTCCTGCCCTAAACCTCAGGGGTATAAGTAGAGTAGCTCGTAGTCCTAGCACTCCATCTCGTCCTCTTGGAGTGCTAGGTAAGCACAGTGTATTCTTTTGTTCACAAGTAATCTAACTTGGAGTGCTAGTGTCTAAACCTAGTCCGTGTGACAGTTGACTTCAAGTCCTTTCAGACCCAAGTGGTGAGTATCAAACTCACTCAGCCCTGTCCGTATGGGGTAATTCCCGGTGAGACCCTTCTTGTGTTGAACTTCTACCATTTCAGGCGTTATCTTATCAGGCTTGCCTGGTATGGACTTGTATTATGTTCTGCAACGCTACGTACCGTATTGTACGCTTACTCTCTTTCACTCTTTATCTTATCTATAGGACTCGATTATCTCTCGTCCTATCTCAGTAGATTAGATACCGGACATCCGGGCCTCCGCTCCTTAAGCATATGATATTACTGGTTACCTGGAGTTCCGGATTCCGTCTTACTAACGATGACTCACGTAGATTACGCTTATGACTCATCATGACTCGACCATCAGGTGATGGTCTCACACATGTATATATACTGGGCTGGATACGCCCTCAAATGTATCGTTCCTTCCTCTGCTTTCCTGTGTGCCTAACAGGACTCCCTCAGCAGATTCCCTCAAGAGGTTCGTTCTCCTGCCTTTATAGCCACTTCTATTTCACTCCTCCAACAGGTTATGAGCCCTGCGCTACACGCGCACACCTAGTTGTTTTATCCCTGCAGGATCTTGAAGACTACGCTCCTAGGAGTAAGCGTAGCAGTTTTGCTAGTCTCTCAGTAGACTCAGCGTTTGACGACCTGAAGTGCCAAAAGCACTAAAGGATCGGATTTCCAGTGGGCCTTCGCGCCGTTTGCAAAAAGTTTATCCTCCAACGAGACCTGAGAGAAAGGTCCGTTGACGCCGACTCTACCCGCATCAAGTTCGATCTCGTATCTAACGTTTTTGTGATTCCAGTCGCATCCTCTCCCCGCTCCCGTCCGCTCCAACCCCGCCGCACAACCGCGCCCACTTGCTGAACGACTCTCAGCACCAGCTCCTCGCCCGCTCCCTGACTTCAAGAAGAAGTCAACCGAAGAAGTAGTCGGGATTCTAGAGAAGAAGGTTAGCGCCACCATCGAGCGCTACCAAGCGATCTTCGACAAGAAGTACCTCTTCGAGTCGCTCCTCGGAGACTCCCAGCGCGCACTCCACCGCTTCGCAGACCAGCTCAACTGGGTCAGCGACAACTTCGACAAGGCCAACCAGTGGTCTAAGCAGCAGCGAGACAGCATCTCGTGGGCTTGCCGTTGCGTCGGCACAGTCGAATTCTCGACGCCGCAGGAGCCGCTCGTCAAGCGGTATAGAAAGGTCACGAAGGACCTAACGAGCATAGCCAACGGGGGCTACTTGGACTGGATAGTTTTGTAGATTAGGTCGGCGTACCTAGCGTTTTTTGTTGCACACATCACTGGAATATCATTTAAGTCAAGCATCACATTGTGGCTTCGTCTGAGCAAGAGCTAGACGACAATTTAGAAGCAGAAGCATCAGAAGAAGAAACACCCTACAACTGTAGAGGTCTTCAGCATTTATTCGACGTCACTGAATTAAGGGACTATCACTACCGGCCTGAAGAAACTGAATATAAGTTCTGGCCGTGTAACACCACAGTCTGTGCGAATAGGTGGTCTGGTCCATACATCAGAGACACAGGCTGGGGTATCCCAGTTGACCACTGGCAAGAAGACAATTCTTATTCTGTTTTCGCTTCTTTAAGCTTCTTTGAGGGTTCTAAACCTGAACCGCAACATCTTGCATCTATCCCAGAGTACGGGTCTCCGTCTATCCCCGGCTCTCGAGCACAATCCCCTTCTCCCATCGTTTCTCCAGTACATCTTTCTCCATCGTTTGCTCCTACTACTTTACCGTCAGATCTATCGAATCTCTTCGAAGAAGACGACGTAGAGGAGCTTCTAGCACCGTCTCAAGAAGAAGCAGAGGAAAGTCTATCGTCTGACCTCGCTTTTGTTCTTGAAAGTTTACCACCGCCCTCCATTTCTGAAGAAGTCTCAGACTTCTTCGAATTTCATATTCTCACCGCCAACATGTCGGACATGAAGGCTGACAGTATCCCTGTCCTTAAAAAGTCTTCGGACTACAAGGTATGGTCGAGCCAGATGCTCGGCTACCTAACGTTTATCGAGGCCGATGACGCCCTCCAAGCTGGTGACCTCACCAAAGCGGATTACAAGAAGGCGAACGCCCGTGCTAAGGGTGTGATCCTCATGCGCACGGACAACAGTTTCCACCACCTTCTCTATGAGAAGGATGCAGATGGTAATGAGGTCATGAAATCGGCAAAGGACATGTGGGCGGCTCTCAAGTCGCATTTTGGTACCCCGGACGCAGCATACGTTTGGTCGCAGTTCTCGGCTCTCATCAAGTCGAGAGAGATGGACGACAACAAGCCGATGCAGGATCAAATTTCGAAGATCCAAACCGTACTTAAGGACATCGTCAACGGCGGCATTAAGTTGGATGAGCCAACCCAGGCTCTCCTCCTGATGTCAAAAATCCCGGAAAGCTACTCGACAATGGTGTCGGCCATTATGGCAACCACCGTTCTCAAGGAGTTGAAGGTCGAGACCCTCGTGAGCAAAATTCTCTCCGAGGAATCTCTCCGCCGGTCCGGTATGGGACAGTCTGCTTCAAAGACTTCCCAGGTAAAGGTGCATCACGGTCAAGGTCCTTGCTCACACTGCGGCAAGAAACACGGTTCGGACCAATGCTGGACCAAGTACCCACACTTGCGCCCACAGAAGGCCACAGACAAGGGCAAAGGGAAAGGCAAGGGTGGCAACGGCAAAGGCAACGGTAAAAAGGCGAACACGGTAGTCGTTCACACTACCACGGACGGTACAAAGGTCACTCAGTCCGGTTCGTCCTCGTCAAACGGTCAAGGTGCTTCGGTGGTGGAGGTCGAGGAGGTTAAGTACACGGCTTGTACGGACCCTTCATGTAGAGTCTGTCCCCCTCGGACTGCTGGTTCATTAGTGGCTTCTTCTCTTGTTGTACATAATGGCGCGTCTGCTGACGCTGGATCCGCACAATTGAGCTCGTCGTTCTATTGCCCCGGTGTGAATAAGACTCATTCGCATCAATTCAAGCGCATTGCATGGCTCATGGATTCAGGTGCAAGTCAGACGGTCGTCAATTCTATGGAATACTTCTGGGATTACAAGCCGTATACGGTTCCCGTCGTTTTTGGTACAGCAGGAAGTGCTAAGATAGAAGCACTAGGCTCTGGCACCATCAAAGGTTTAACAACAGTCGGCAAGGAACGCATGATGATTACCATATCTAATGTCGCATACATTCCTCAGGCCTCTGGCTGTTTGTTTTCTACTGGTATTGTGGAGAAATCAGGACATACGCTCGTTCAAGGTTCAGGTCAGATGGTCATCTATGACCAACCGTTTTTGCATGGCAAAGTTTCTGGCAACGTTGTGATGGAAGCACCGTACAACTTCCTAAACAACTTGTACTTTTCGTTTATGGACGTCCTGGACAAGAAAACGGCAGCACAGCTGTCTACCCCTTTTCGTACCTGGCATCGCCGGATGGGGCATCCGTCCAAGGAAGTTATTCGCCGATTACCTGATCATACCAAGGGTGTCGATCCAGTGGGGGTTGAGGATCAATCCCCTTGTGAAGGTTGTCAATGGGGCAAGTCTCATCGCGCCCCATTCCCTGCGTCTTCCAAACGCGCTACAAAGCCTCTTGAGTTGGTTCACACTGACGAAGATGGTCCTATGCGTACTCAAGCAATCAACAGTGGATACCGGTACTTCATTACGTTCCTTGATGACTTTTCGAGTCTTGGACGTGCCTATTACCTGCGTCATAAGTCTGAATCGATCCAAGCGTTCGAGGACTTTAAGGCATGGGCTGAGAATGTTACTGGTTATAAACTCATCAATGTACGCTCGGATCGAGGGGGGAATATACATCTGACGCTTTCACGGCCCGTCTGAAATCCTATGGGATTGTTCATCAGAAGACGGCTGCGCACTCGCCTCAGCAAAATGGGCGAGCTGAACGCTGGAATCGCACAATCATGGAGAAAGCTATGGCAATGCTGCATCATGCAGGCCTAAGCCACGGTTTTTGGCAGCTAGCAGTTGAATCTGCTGTCCATATATACAATCGCCAGCCTATGCGACGCCTTAAGTGGCAATGCCCGATAACTCTCTGGGATGGCACGGTCCCAGATATTTCATACTTCAGAGTATTCGGTTGCAAGGCATTCGTGCATGTGCCAAAGGAACGAAGACAAGGGAAACTCGATAAAAAGGCAATCGAGATGATCTTCGTTGGATATGAGCAAGGCTCCAAGGGCTACAAGTTCTGGGATGCCTCCAGTCGATGGATCGTTGTGTCTCGTGATGTGACCTTCGATGAAGATTCCTTTCCGGCACGTAAGGATTTGGCTAACCCGAAGACTCTGGGTCCGCCACTATTCGATCCTGTAGACTCTGATTCTGAGGATGATGACGAGGAACAGATCGAAATTCCACTTCCTCTACCGGTAGAGAGCGAAGATGTTTATGAGGACATCGACGAACCGGAACCAGTGGGAGAACCTGAGAGAGAGCTCCCTGAACCTGCAGAACGTCCTCAACCTGTTCAACCTCCTCAGCCAGTATATACTCGCCCTCGTCGAGAGAATGCTGGGAGGAACCCGAACAGGAATAGGGACAACGTTTATGGTGATGAGCCTCCGGCTCGGATTGACCGACGAACTGATACTCATGGAGATCAGCGAGCGGAAGCGTTTATGATACTGCAGGCTCTCAAGGAAGCCAATTACTCTGAATCGGTTCCTACCTCGCGTTCAGACGCAAGGAAATCCCCTGAGTGGGACCACTGGCATGCTGCCGAAGGCTCTGAAATGAAGTCTCATGAGCAGAACGGCACCTGGATCTTGGTTCCCCGTCCCAAGAACAGGAAGATAGTCAAGAACAGATGGGTGTATGCGCGAAAGCATGATGGTCGGTACAAGGCCCGGTTAGTAGCCAAAGGCTTCACTCAAGTCTGGGGTGAAGACTACCATGAGACATTCTCTCCAGTCGCTCGTTTTGAGTCTTTGAGATACATGTTTGCACATGCCGCACTCGAAGACTGGGAGATGGACTCAATGGATGTCAAGACAGCCTTCCTCAACGGTGAACTCGATGAGGAAATCTACATGGAACAACCTGAAGGCTGGGTAGTTCCAGGCAAGGAGGATTGGGTCTGCCTCCTCAAGAAGGCCATCTATGGTCTTAAGCAAGCGTCACGTCAATGGAACGCTAAGATCCACCGAACTCTTCTAAACCAAGGGTTCATACGGACATATTCGGATGCAGGAGTTTACGTTTACTCCAGTAAAACCAACGGTCAAGTCTGCTATGTAGTCCTCTATGTAGACGACTTATTACTCCTTGGAGATTCTAAACCGTTCATTGAACAAATAAAGAATCATCTCAAGAAGGAGTACCAGATGACCGATCTTGGACCAGTAGAGTGTTTCTTAGGACTCAGGATTCGTCGTGATCGTCAAAAGCGACAGATTCTAGTTGACCAATCTGAATACGTTCAGACCGTTTTGGAGAGGTTTCAAATGTCTAACTGCAAACCTGCAAAGACACCTCTACCTGCTGGTTCAGTTTTGGAGAAGAACACGGAAACTGCAACGGATGTATTCCGTACTAAGTACCAGAGCGTCATTGGTAGCATCATGTATGCTATGCTCGGTACACGGCCTGATCTCGCTTTTTCCATAACGAGACTCGCCAAGTTTGCCTCGAACCCGTCGAAGCATCACATGCGCCTCGCACAATATGTCTTGCGCTACCTAAGGGGAACAAAGGACTATGCGCTTTGTTACGACGGTGATTCCAACTCCGGGTTAATTGCCTATTCAGACTCGGACTGGGCAGAAGATCACGATGATAGGCACTCCACAAGCGGCTTTGTGTTCCTCATGGCCAATTGTGTCGTTTCTTGGGTTTCCAGACGCCAACCCACTGTTTCCCTCTCTTCAACAGAAGCAGAGTATAAAGCAGCCTCTGATGCATGTCGTCAAATGGCTTGGCTTAGGAACTTCGGACAGGAGCTTGGTGACAACATGACTGCTCCCACTCCTTTGTGTCTGGACAATCAAGGAAGCATTTTCCTTGCGGTTAATCCTGCCGTGGACCGCCGCACAAAACACATCGAAATACGGTATCACTTCATTCGAGAATTCTACGAGAAGGGTGAAACCGATATCTTCTTTGTTGCGAGCGAAGACCAGCTTGCAGATGCGTTGACCAAGAACGTTCCACTCTCTGGAATAGAGAAACTTCGAACGTCAACTGGCATGGTCATAGCGTCTTGAACAAGTGGGAGTGTTGAACTTCTACCATTTCAGGCGTTATCTTATCAGGCTTGCCTGGTATGGACTTGTATTATGTTCTGCAACGCTACGTACCGTATTGTACGCTTACTCTCTTTCACTCTTTATCTTATCTATAGGACTCGATTATCTCTCGTCCTATCTCAGTAGATTAGATACCGGACATCCGGGCCTCCGCTCCTTAAGCATATGATATTACCGGTTACCTGGAGTTCCGGATTCCGTCTTACTAACGATGACTCACGTAGATTACGCTTATGACTCATCATGACTCGACCATCAGGTGATGGTCTCACACATGTATATATACTGGGCTGGATACTCCCTCAAATGTATCGTTCCTTCCTCTGCTTTCCTGTGTGCCTAACAGGACTCCCTCAGCAGATTCCCTCAAGAGGTTCGTTCTCCTGCCTTTATAGCCACTTCTATTTCACTCCTCCAACATCTTGCTTTCCCGATGTGCGCGTTGACTAGTTCTGCGACATTAGGACGAGATATCCTTTTATCCTACCTGCAATGCCTCTGAAGGACACGTACACACCTAGTCCGTGCATCGATAAGATCAGATCGATTGCTTTTAAGTACACAGTCTCCTGGGAGCTGCCATTAGGGCAGTAGGCTCTCAGGATGAAAACACTTCTCCCATAGCATTTCTCTACTTCCTAGTACCCCGTGAGCACGCGCTATGGTAGAGCTATCAGAGTTGGTCGGAGTTCAACCTCCGGCTGGTCAGAGGTCGATGGGTCGATCCCCATCGTGAGTGATCTGCTTTGGAAAGCGCCCTGCCAAGGGTATGCAGCAAAGGCTAGACTTGAGCCCCGGGTCGCTCCCTCTGGGATGCCGGATCAGGAAAACTATAGAAATGTGGCAAGATTCGGACACTAGTGAAGTATGATCACTAGGCTCGTGTTTCTAGTGATCAAGTAGGCGCAATAGGTCGAGGAGACTGAGCGTACCAACGGTTAGCCAGTGTGGCAAGGGCGATACTATGCGGTATCAAAGTGGTCCTCGAGACCTGCGGCCTATACCAGTTCCCCAAGCATAAATCACAAACCAGAGGTTTCTACTGAGTTACATGCACTGTGGGCTAAGTGTCTTGAGATAAGACAAGAAGTAAATGTTATATATGACACGACCGAGTGGCGCTTTCTCCTATCGTGACGTGATACGGAGGCTCGGCTCACGGCGTCATTGTAGGGAAAGTAACACAAAGTCAAGTCAAATATGACAGACTGTTCAAGACTAGTACACACATACCGAGTTTCGACTCGGCAGGATTTGCATCTGTCCGCAGATGACACTATACATACATGCAGCAATCAACCATGTCCTCATCGTCTCAGTGCACCGTATATCACAGACGCTGACGAAGAATTCGTAAGGTGTACACCTGAAAATATTCCAACACCTCCACGACCTCCATCTCCTATTTTCGATATCACTGCACCATCGCCAGAGGAAGAAATGGCACAACAGTTGACCCCCGCGGAGATCATGAACGCAATTGCAGGGCTAGCCGTAGCCACCAACACAATCCAACAATCACTCAGTACACTTCTGGATTGCACCACTACCACCGGGACCGACAAGTCCCTAATCCAGAAACTGTCGCCCTATACAGGCAAGTCCTCTCCAGATGTGCGTTGTTTCATAGCCGCCTTCACACTGTACACCCAAGACACGGGCACAAAACTCAACACCCGCGTCATGGTCGGTGCAGAGCAGAAGTGGAAGGCGGACGACCAGAAATGGATAAGGACGGCCCTTTCCTTCCTGCAGGATGAGGCAGCAGTATGGGCAATGCCTTACATTGAGAAGATGGTGAAGGATGAAATTGCCTTCCCCACCTGGAACGACTTCTGCACAGCATTCAAGCTGTGATTCGAGACTCAAGACGAGTCTGCCGATGCAAAGGAGGCGCTTCGCAAATTGTATCAGTCGAAGTTGTCGGTACCAGAGTATGTAGCCCGGTTCCGCGAAGTCATGGCGCGTACCGGCTACTCCGATGGTGACCTGCGCGACAGGTTCTATGAGCATCTTTCGGCAGAGATCAAAGATCTTCTACCTACTACGGAGTGCACAACCAAGACACTTGACGAACTCATCACGGTCACTACTGATTTCGACACATGCCTGCGTCAGCGTAAGGCCGAAAAGGCGCAGGAGCAAGGACGCTCTACCGGTACCACCTTCACTCCTCGTATGATGACTTCGACATCCCCATTCTCCACCCCTGCCAAGGATCCCAATGCCATGGACATTGATGCATCCAGGGGCAATGGGAAGACCAGGCAGGACTTCCTGAAGGAGATGAATGGACGGTGTTTCAGGTGCAGATCCAAGTCACACACGAAGAAGGATGGAGGACACGAGCAGGAGATCTGTAACCACTGCTTGGGCACAAGGTCACAAGAGCACGGTGTGCATGTGTCGGTACTTTGGGCTGCCAAAGCGAGTAAAGGCAGCAGCTACATCATCGTCGGTTACGGAGGAGAACTTCGACATTCTCCACATCGATTCGCCGCAGATACAGGTGGCAAACAACTTGGCTGAGTCTACTCCTAGGCAGGAGCAAGATGTGTCGACGTTGGCCGCCACTGCAATGGTGGATCCAGACTTCATCGCCAAGCTTGTCGAGCAGCAGAAGGTGTTGGAGAAGCAGATCAAGGTGATGAAGAAGTTTTTTTAGACCGACCACACGGAGATGCAGCAGCCCCGTGGTCATATGAATGTTATTGGACATTTTTTGGTAGCATCCGCAGTTGTACAATATCTGAGTCTGAGAATCGTGATACACATTTTCGAGTTGACGTCAATATTTCAGGACTATCTACTAAGAAAACCATAGCTGCTATGATTGATTCAGGCGCTATGGGTATATTCATTTCATCTTCTTTTGTACATAGGAATAACATAGTTACCAGACTTATGAAACATCTGTTGAACAATAGAGAGCGCCTAACTAGGCAGCCGAGTTCACACACCGGTACTTTGGGTAACAGAAGTAACACATGCATCGTAGATAGAATCACATGCATCAGGATTGGTACTATACAGTAGCTTAGTCAGACGGTCTCCTACATGTATATAAGGACCCCTGTAGCATAGTACAATCCAAGTCGCTCAACGGCAACTTTGTGTGCATCAAGCCTCACAGCTTAACAACCAGGTAAGTTAGCGTCCCGCTACACTGCGTAAGGAAGCCTGCTCGTCAGGTTATGAGCCCTGAACACTGCGCGGTACTGCGCCCTAGAGGCTGCGTCCGCTGCGGGTCAGGTTAGCTTGCCTGGACGTCGCCCTTAAGGGCTTTGACGTCAGGGGGAGACTTTGCGCCTATATGGCTGCAGGTCATGCACAGCTTCGCTGTCGCCATCCCAAACAATGAGTCCAGTGTGGTGTCAGCACCGTCCCGGCAGCATAAGTCAGAGCGCTGATAATGCGTTCACAGAACCATATCAACAACCGCTCTACCACCACCAACCAACAGAAAAATGTCGAACTCTCTGCAGAACCTCGTCCCCGTCCTTGACGGATCGAACTATCGTCGATGGGCTGATTTGATGAAAGCATACTTGCAGTCGCAAGGTGTCTGGATTCTCATCGAGTTGCCCAATGGTTTCGATGAGCCTACTTTGGCTACGGACAGAGGAAACTGCTCGGAAGTCCTTGAATGGATGCAGATGCAATCCAAGGCTATGGGCAGCATTCGCTTGCGCCTAAGCGTCGAAGTCTCGCAGCTCGTCAGGACAAAGACGACTGCGAAGACAATCTGGAATACCCTGAAAGGGCTCTACAGAGGGACTAGCGCCATGGGGGCCTTTGCCTTCTTCAAAGCAGCAGTAAACGTCCGTATTCCGGCAAACGAGCACCCCGGCCCTGCAATCTCAAAGATCCAGAGCAACCTCGACGAGCTCGATGGAGCTGGCCTCTCTCTGCCGCCGCAGATGAGAACCCTAATTATTCTGGGGGCCGCTCCACCTCGGTACGAGACAGCTATACAGCTGGCTCTCAACAAGATTGAGATCAAGGATCTCATGCCGAGCAGCGCCCAGGATGCCCTAACCACTTCCTGGGAACAGTCGAAGAACAAGGGGCAGTCGTCCGCCCAGAAGATTTCTGCTATCAAGCAGAAGAAGGGCAATCCCTCCTTCTCGCAGCAGCAGCGCCCTGAGGGCAGCAGCAGCGCGGGTAAGAAGGAGTGGAAGGACAAGGGCAAGGAGAAAGCCAAGGGCTTCACTCCAAGGGGAAAGCGCGGCGGTAAAAACCGTGGTAAGCCGCATTCGCACGACTAACATGCAGAAATGCACATTGCCGACACTGTGTCGATCCCCGCCCCGACGACCAGCACCGTCGTCGAGTTAGCACCTTCGGGCAGCAGGACTCGAAAGGTCGCAGCACCTGCCCCTAACAAGGGCAAGAAGCGCGCCCGCGGTGACTGGCTCGGAGAAGCCCTCCAGCTCGCCAAAGACCTAGACGTCGCTGGCACGCCGGAAACAATCCGTGCGCTGAAGGAAGTCGTGAGCTCTGCTCACATCGAAGAAGTCCCCTCGGACACCGAGTCGTGTGCTTCAAAGCGCAGCAAGCACGATGATGTCGACATGGCCGACCGCATCGACGAGGTCATGCGCGACGAGTACATCAGCAAGGACGACGACTTCCGCGACGCCGAAGAAAGGTCCATCATCTGGGCATCAGACGAAGAAGACATCAACGTGCACGATGCCGAGTTAGACGGCATGATAGCGCAGGCCGCGGGCCTCGTGCCCCCTATCGTCGACGAAAGCTTTCGGAACCCATTGACGGGTGAGCTCCGCTGCATGGAGCCATACGATGGTTACGACGACTGGGGTAATGAGTACGTCACTCATATTCCTAACCCTGAGCAAGTTACTAACAGCGCTTTAATAGCCGCTTCTGACTTGCACAACGGCGCTCGGACATTAGTTAATGTACTTTGTAGCGGCTTAAAAAATGTACAATGTATTCATTCGCGCGATTACGCTGCGTGCTCACATTGTAAGGGTAAAGGAAAAAATCGCTTCTCAGCGAATGAGTGGCTACTGGACTCAGGTGCATCTTTGCACATTACAAATGACATAAGAGACTTCTCAGAATTCGAGTATCTCCAGACTCCTATCCGTACTCAAACGGCACAACAAGGAGCGGTAGGAAGCATAATTGCTAAAGGAACTGTGTTCCTAAACTACCAAATAGACGAACAATGGCTGCAGACGCGCCTATACCCTGTCTATTACATGGAAAATTGCTCGGCTCGTCTCTTGTCATTAGGGATGTTCCTCCAAGACGGACTAGACTTGCGCGCAACAGCGCAGCATATCAGTCTGTATGAACCAGTGACAGACGGTGAGTGGTTGGGATATTTAAACCCTTGTCAAACACCAGAGGATAGGTTGGTCCTGAGCAAAGACAAACTTCTCCCCTTTGTTCTTGGGAAGTACAACTATCAAGTCAATACTAAGTAAGTTTCTATAGGAGAAAGTAGTTAAGACTTCCTAATTATAGTAAGGTGGTTTGGTTGTATGTTGTTATGATATATACTAACTCCTAGTTAGTATGCCTTCTTATGTTACTAGACTCTTGCTAGTGTTCTGTTCTTCTTAGGTTACTAGACTCTTGCTAGTGTTCTCTTGTTACTTGACTAACACTGTGTTAGTATGACTTGCTATTGACAATAGTACTCTTGACTATTGATTTCTGTTGACTTGATAACTAGCACTCTTGACTAGTTCACTTCAGTTGCTGACCTTCCAGTTAGTCAGATGTAGCCCAGTTGGCTATTCAGTAGTTTCAGATGAAAGCTAGATTGTATTCAAGTAAGTAGGTAACCAGTCTCACTGCAGGACACTGTGTCCAGCTCAGGAGATGATGGTGGTACAGGTACAAGATGTCCCTACTTGTTTGGGAAATGGGCGTCCTTTTATACCCTTTTCCGTGGGAATTTTAGGACAATAGGAATCTACTAACAAAAGGCATGAACAAAAGAACAAATACCTATATGTGTCCATTTTGGGATAACAATATTACTTGCTCCTTATTGTTAGTGAAATCACATGCTTGTGCATCCTTTTGTCCCTGCCTACCTTTTGTTAGAACAAAAGAAAGAAGAACAAAAACTCATCCTGCTATGGTTGCAGCACAGTAAGCTCCATATCTATTGTATCTAAAATAGTCCATCTGCTGTGATACAAAGCCCAGGTTCCCCTTACGCCAATTCCTCCATTTCTACCTCTTCTGCCATTTGCTTCCGGCACCTGACAATGAGATTAGTATTGTGTCAAATTTGCCGTTGGACACGGAGCATCTCCTGATCTCGCTCTTTGTTGGGGTTGGGGTTGATTGGTGGTGGTGGATCTTCCCGATCCACCACGGGTTCTTGGGGTTGTTCTGGGGTTACAGTACAAGGAGTCCTTAGTGACAGATCGTCCTGATCTGTCACCTCCTTTACTGTTGCGCGGGTTGTCTTCTCTGATGTCGACGCCTTGGGCAAAGGCGTTGGCCGGAATGGTCCTCGGGGTGGCGTCGACCCCCGTGCCCTTAGCTCCCTCCTAACGGTCGTCGCCCCCGACGACTTAGCTCCTCGGGGGGGTCTCGGGTTCTGGTAAATGGGAGATGGTGAACGTCGAAGACGTTCCAGCATGCCCCTCCAGCTCGGTGGGGGTGATTCGGTACGGAGTTGGGTAGTTGAGAGGTTCGCTTCGCCCAAAAAAATTTTCGGGGGTGGTGATGGATCTTCCTGATCCACCACGGGTTCAGGGAGTGGGGTGGGGGTTGCGATACGATAAGTCCTTGATGACGGTCGCTCTTGGTTAGCTCCCTCCTCTGCGCGGGGACTAGTCTTCCATTGCCCTATCGCTGGGTGTGTGGGCAGGAGGTTCGTTTGTTCCTCCGAAGATCGCGGGGATGGAGTAGGGGTCGCGGTGTGAAGAGTCCTTGGTGACGGACGCTCTTGGTCAGTCACTTCTTCTGTTGCTGTTGCAGGGACCGTCTTCCAATATCCTCCATATTTGAGGGCAAGGTCATCCCATGGGTTCGTTGGTGGATCATCAAACAGATCCGTCGATACTTCGCGTTTACGCGGCATCTTCTCCTCCTGCTCAGGTACTGGTGGTGGTTTGAGCGAGGGTAATGACCAGGGCGTTGGTCCTAGCGATCCTAGGTCTTCAAAGTAGGATGAAGGTGATTCGGGCTCTGGTGAATCGGCGTCAAGGTCCTCCATCGATCCGATATCGATGAGGGTTTCGGTTTCTGCGGCTTTCGTCTGGGAAAGAGAATTTGTTCGGGGTCCTCCCTGCACAGAAACGGGAGGCCCTAGGCAAAATCCATCGCGAGATATGCCGCCGTTTCTGGGTCAAGGCCCAGTGCTATGTTTCGAAGAGCTTCCGCTGCTGCGGCTATAAGGTCTTCCTTGGTAAATGACATGGTGGGCAGAGATGGGATAGGAAGAGTAGCTGAGGGGGTGTCGAGCTATGGGTTCCCTCGAGATGCTGTTTGATTGCTCTGGTTGGTTCCTCTTCCGGAGGGGTGGGTACTGGTGCGATGGCTGGTTGCTGTTCTGGTGGGTGATACTCCGATCACAATTCAATCTTCTCTTGAACGATTCGTCGATCGTCAAGGCGGGTGTTCGCACGACACGTCGGTCGTCGAGGTAGTCTTCTCTTCTCGCACGATGTGTCGATCGTCGAGGCAATGGTCTCCTGCACGATATGTCGATCGTCAGGGCAGGTGTTCGCACGACACGTCGGTTGTCGAGGTAGTCTTCTCTTCTCGCACGATGTGTCGATCGTCGAGGCAATGGTCTCCTGCACGATATGTCGATCGTCAGGGCAGGTGTTCTCCAAGCCGGTCTGTTGGCTGAGGAATGTGCTGGGGAAAAGGGGAAAGGGAACACAGGGGCGGGGATGGGTATCCCTACACCTGGGCAGGTGGGGAGGGTTGTAACTTCGACCTAATGTTACGCGACGACTCGCGCTAACTCGGCTAAGGTCGACTCTGGAGACCACTGACCTATTCCGCGAATAGTCAGTCAACCTAACCCCTAGGACTTACCTACCTGGGCCTAGCGAGTTACACGAAGGAAACCCTGTCCTTCGATGAGAGTGACGATGGATGCCCGGGAGCACAATGCTACCACCAGGATCGAGCGAGCTTGAGTCTGGTGTCGGCTAACTCAGAGGCTTCACTGCAGGGGATGCGAGTGAAGGTTGAGTATAGATTAAACCAGGTCGAAGTTGGGACTTCGACCATCTACCAACTGCAGTATATATACACGAGAGACCTAGGGCGTCTCTATGGTTCAGGGCAGGGTCACAGAGACAGAACTCGGTAAGGAGCCAATGGGAGACATACTGGAGAAAGGTAGGGGAAACCCTGGGGTCATGGGAGTGGGGATGAGTCAGAGTCCGGAGGAATGAGTCATGGGAAGCATGAGGGATATAGTGGATGGCGAATGGGAAGCGTCCTCGGTGTGAGTACCACACCAGTCCCTATCTAAGTATAGTACAGGCTCGGATCATGAAGGGGAATGACCTAGCCTTGGGAGTCATGAGAACAAGGCGGTGCGGAGCCGGGCCGAGGGATCGGGCCGGGCTCCAGTCATGTGGGACGCGATGGCGGCAAGGGGAAGGGAACCGGTCCGAGAGAGTGGTAGGGTTAGGTGTATGTCACGTGTTCCAGGATGCAGTAGCGCGCATCCTGACATTCGTAACAAGAGCTGAGCGTTTCAACAGAACGCTCATGGACAAAGCAGAGGCAATGCGCCATGATGCTTGTCTACCTCCATCCTGGTGGGAATTCGCCGTGGATCATGCAGTCCATGTTTACAACAGGACGCCAATTTGTCGCCTTAATTGGCTTACCCCCTATGAATTGATACACGGCGAACCACCATCTGTGGCGCACCTGCGCGTCTTCGGCTGCGGTGCGTACGTCTCCATACCCAAGGACGTTAGAAAAAACGGTTTATCGCCCAAATCGGAGCTGATGATTTATCTTGGGGGAGATGGCTCTGCAGAGCGCACTGGCGGATGGCTCTTTATGAGAGCACCAGACAATGTTTTGTTCAGATCATCCACCGCGATGTTTGACGAAACCATGTTTCCTAAGTGTCCTCTGACAAATCGTCGAGGCACAACTCGAGTTTGGCCACCTCGAGAAGAAATGATTCCAGAAAATCAACCAAATACCACACCTCAGGTAGGTGAGGATGATGATCATGATCATCCAAAACATCACCTTCCTAAAAGGGGAAACGGTCATGTTCATGACGATGAACAGGAGCAGCAAGATGCGCCCGTAGACCCAGTACCGCCGCCCCATGCACCGGTCGAACACCCTGCGCCCCCAGTGGAGCCGCGACGTTCAGCAAGGGAGCGGAAACCAGTAACTCGTAGAGGTAATGTCTATGGTGAGCAGCGGAAGCCCCAAGACATAGTAAAGGACATCGAAAATCAGGGGAGATGGAAACAGATGGTCGGTGAAGATGCGGGTAGCTCCCGTACCAAACCCGGACCACAAAGGCAGCAAAAACAACAGGTTCCCGGACCTAGTTCTGTGCCAAATCCTCCTCCACGCGACGAATCTGTCGAGTCCGCCCCATCCGATGAGGATGAAGCACAGAGCGCTGAGTTACTACTGGCAGAATTATGCCGGGAAGGGGGAGTTAAGTTAGTCGAGTTGCTGCTTGCAAAAGCGCTACCCACCCTCGACAACGATCTACCAGACGGGACCAGCCCGAGAGAATGGTCATTCCGCGATATACTAAAGCTACCCAAAAAGGAGCTTGAGGAGTGGATGACAGCGTGTCGCAAAGAACTTGAGGCACTTCGCAAACACAATGTCTATGAATTGGTTGATCGTCCCAAGGGACGAAAGGTCACCAAGAACCGCTGGGTATTCGACGTCAAAACTGATGGTCGTAAAAAGGCCAGATTGGTCGCCAAGGGTTACTCCCAGATTGAAGGCCTTGACTATGATCAGGTTTTCTCTCCAGTCGTACGCTTTGAGACTGTACGCCTAATCCTCACCTTAGCTGCGCTTGAGGATATGCACGTCTCCGGACTCGACGTCCGTAATGCCTATCTCTATGGCAAGCTCGACGAGGAGATTTACATGGAGCAGCCTGAAGGCTTTGCAGTACCAGGCCAAGAGCACAAAGTACTCCGGTTACTTTGCGCTCTCTATGGACTTAAGCAGGCAGGGCTTGCGTGGTGGCGCACCCTCAATGAGTCCCTAAAGGAACTTGGCTGTAAACGCCTCGTATCCGATGCCGGAATATTCGTCTATAAGACAAAAGATGGTCGCTTCGTGCTGATCATTGTCTATGTAGATGATGCCATATTTTGTGGCAAGGATAAGACCCTAGTCCTTTCATTAAAGGACCGCTTCATGAAGAAGTGGGAGTGTCGCGACCTAGGCGACGTCAAGGAATTTCTGCGCATGCGCATAACTCGGAAAGGACGCGAAATCCATCTGGATCAGTGTGACTACCTTGAGAAAGTGCTGCAGCGCTGTGGCATGCAGAACGCGAAATCTGCGCCAACTCCACTCCCTGCTGGATACAAGCCTGTTGCCAATACCGGCACAGCTGACCCAGCACTTCGAAGCAAGTACCAGACCGTCATCGGTTCCTTGCTATATCTAATGCTTGGAACTCGACCTGACATTTGCTACGCCGTGACATTACTTGCGCAATTTGCAGCAAATCCGTCACAGGACCATTTAAACAGAGCGCTGTATATCTGCCGCTATTTAATTGGTACAAAATCCTATGCGCTAGTTTATGAAGGACAAAGCGGCAATGGGTTATTGGCGTGCACTGACTCTGATTGGGCAGACAGCCCAGAAGCCAGAAAGTCACGGTCTGGGCACTTCTTAAAGTTCGCGAACAGCGCGTTCAGTTGGCTGTCTAGAAGACAGAAGACAGTTGCCCTGTCATCCACTGAAGCTGAGTATATGTCGCTGAGCGATTGCTCGCGGCAAGTAGCCTGGATAAAGATGCTCCTGGAGGAGATCGGCTACAAGCTCGGCCCGCTGCCCATCTGCTCGGACAATCAGGGAGCAATATTCATTAGCTCCAATCCCATCACGGAACGTCGGTCTAAACACATTGACATTCGCTACCACTACGTGAGGGAGCTAGTAGAAGACAAGAAAGTCGAAGTCTTCTACGTAAGCACTGATGACAATCCGGCAGATTTGTTCACCAAGAACTTGGGTCGTATCAAATTTCTCAAATTCAGAGAAATGTTTGGACTAAGATTCTATGATTAAGTCCAATATAGTCGGCTGCACTATGCGCCATTTAATGCTTGCGCGCATCTACCGCTGCACTTAGCAAGGGGGAGTGTTGAACAATAGAGAGCGCCTAATTAGGCAGCCGAGGTCACACACCAGTACTCCGGGTAACAGGAGTAACACATGCATTGTAGATAGAATCACATGCATCAGGATTGGTACTATACAGTAGCTTAGTCAGACGGTCTCCTACATGTATATAAGGACCCCTGTAGCGTAGTACAATCCTAAGTCGCTCAACAGCAACTTTGTGTGCATCAAGCCTCACAGCTAACCAACCAGGTAAGTTAGCGACCCGCTACACTGCGTAAGATAGCCTGCTTGTCAGCGCCCAGGGCAATGAGCACACAATGGCGTGGGCTAGACTAGAAGCGCACACAGTGTGGCGCGCTGGTAAAGTTCTGGAATTCCAGAAGGAATGGGATGGGCTTTCTGAAAAGGAATGTAAAAGAACCAAAAAGGAAGCCCATAGGAAATACGCGATGGCATTTGATCCGTCGAAGGCAGAGAAGTTCGCAGAAGAACTGTACAGAATGTGGCAGTACAGGGACGCTGAGGAAATTCAAGAAGGCAGGCGTGAAGCGCTTGAGCGAAATGAGATTGTGGACGAACCCTTGGTCCACATTCCCATCCGCGGGGTCATGGAGCCCGAACATGGAGTACTGGGAGAGGAAGTAGTTCCTCCGTCACAAGCGGAGGAATTCGAAATTGCCCTAGTCGATCACGAGAATCCTATTCTCGACTTCGCCCCTCGCGCCTCTCAAGTAGAGGAAGAGGAACTTATTACTGCGCATCTAGACCAAGGGTGGGTGGACCTTCCTCATCGGGGGTTCATTTTGCCTGAAGGGCGGTTGTTAGACGCAGCAGAAAGGGACAATGAGCAGTTCTTGGATGAGTTCGGAATGCTTTATGTCATTACACCGCCTCCTGCGGAGGCGGAAGGAGCAGACTGAAAGATTCAGTAGATACTCTGCATGTACTTAGAGTATGGAGTATAAATTCGTAGAATAAAAAAAAAAAAAGACTGCCGGGCGGGAGCACCCTCTGTACATGATACTCTATCACTGCTTTTCTTCAGGCCTCGCGCGCACTCGGAGTCACCCTTGCAACGTTCACCCATCACGAACTCACTCTCATTATTCCAACTGACTACACTGACGAGCAGGCTTCCTTACGCAGTGTAGCGGGACGCTAACTTACCTGGTTGTTGAGCTGTGAGGCTTGATGCACACAAAGTTGCTGTTGAGCGACTTGGATTGTACTATGCTACAGGGGTCCTTATATACATGTAGGAGACCGTCTGACTAAGCTACTGTATAGTACCAATCCTGATGCATGTGATTCTATCTACGATGCATGTGTTACTCCTGTTTCCCGGAGTACCGGTGTGTGAACTCGGCTGCCTAGTTAGGTGCTCTCTATTGTTCAACACTCCCCCTTGCTAAGTGCAGCGGTAGATGCGCGCAAGCATTAAATGGCGCATAGTGCAGCCGACTATGCTGGACTTCTTAATCGTAGAATCTTAGTCCGAGCATTCCTCTGAATTTGAGAAATTTGATACAACCCAAGTTCTTAGTGAACAAGTCTGCCGGATTGTCATCAGTGCTTACATAGAAGACTTCGACTTTCTTGTCCTCTACTAGCTCCCTCACGTAGTGGTAGCGAATGTCAATGTGTTTAGACCGACGCTCCGTGATGGGATTTGAGCTAATGAATATTGCTCCCTGATTGTCCGAGCAGATAGGCAGCGGTCCGAGCTTGTAGCCGATCTCCTCCAGGAGCATCTTTATCCAGGCTACTTGCCGCGAGCAATCGCTCAGCGACATATACTCGGCTTCAGTGGATGACAGAGCAACTGTCTTCTGTCTTCTAGACAGCCAACTGAACGCGCCGTTTGCGAACTTTAAAAAGTGCCCAGACCGTGACTTTCTGGCTTCTGGGCTGTCAGCCCAGTCAGAGTCAGTGCACGCCAATAATCCATTGCCGCTTTGTCCTTCATAGACTAGTGCATAGGATTTTGTACCAATTAAATAGCGGCAGATATACAGCGCTCTATTCAAATGGTCCTGTGACGGATTTGCTGCAAATTGCGCAAGTAATGTCACGGCGTAGCAAATGTCAGGTCGAGTTCCAAGCATTAGGTATAGCAAGGAACCGATGACAGTCTGGTACTTGCTTCGAAGCGCTGGATCAGCTGTGCCAGTATTTGCAACAGGCTTGTATCCAGCAGGGAGTGGAGTTGGCGCAGGTTTAGCGTTCTGCATGCCACAGCGCTGCAGCACTTTCTCAAGGTAGGCGCATTGATCCAGGTGGATTTCGCGGCCTTTCCGAGTTATGCGCATGCGCAGAAATTCCTTGACATCGCCTAAGTTGCGACACTCCCACTTCTTCATGAAGCGGTCCTTTAATGAAAGGACTAGGGTCTTATCCTTGCCACAAAATATGGCATCGTCTACATAGACAATGATCAGCACGAAGCGACCATCTTTTGTCCTATAGACGAATATTCCGGCGTCGGATACGAGGCGTTTACAGCCAAGTTCCTTTAGGGACTCATTGAGGGTGCGCCACCACGCAAGCCCTGCCTGCTTAAGTCCATAGAGAGCGCAAAGTAACCGGAGTACTTTGTGCTCTTGGCCTGGTACTGCAAAGCCTTCAGGTTGCTCCATATAGATTTCCTTGTCGAGCTTGCCATAGAGATAGGCATTGCGGACATCTAGTCTGGAGACGTGCATATCCTCAAGCGCAGCTAAGGCGAGGATTAGGCGTACAGTCTCAAAGCGTACGACTGGAGAGAAGACCTGATCATAGTCAAGGCCTTCAATCTGGGAGTAACCCTTGGCGACCAATCTGGCCTTTTTACGACCGTCAGTTTTGACGTCGAATACCCAGCGGTTCTTGGTGACCTTACGTCCCTTGGGGCGATCAACCAGTTCATAGACATTGTGTTTGCGAAGTGCCTCAAGTTCTTCGTGACACGCTGCCATCCACTCCTCAAGCTCCTTTTTAGGTAGCTTTAGTATATCGCGGAATGACCATTCTCTCGGGCTGGTCCCGTCTGGTAGATCGTTGTCGAGGGTGGGTAGCGCTTTTGCAAGCAGCAACTCGACTAACTTAACTCCCCCTTCCCGGCATAATTCTGCCAGTAGTAACTCAGCACTTTGTGCTGCATCCTCATCGGATGGGGCGGACTCGACAGGTTCGTCGCGTGAAGGAGGATTTGGCGCAGAACTAGGTCCGGGAACCTGTTGTCTTTGCTGCCTTTGTGGTCCGGTTTTGGTTGATTTTCTGGGATCATTTCTTCTCGAGGTGGCCAAACTCGAGTTGTACCCGACGATTTGTCAAGGGGCACTTAGGAAACATAGTTTCGTCAAACATCGCGGTGGATGATCTGAACAAAACATTATCTGGTGCTCTCATGAAGAGCCATCCGCCAGTGCGCTCTGTAGAGCCATCTCCCCCAAGATAAATCATCAGCTCCGATTTGGGCGATAAACCGTTTTTTCTAACGTCCTTGGGTATGAAGACGTACGCACCGCAGCCGAAAACGCGCAGGTGCGCCACAGATGGCGGCTCGCCGTTTATCAATTCGTAGGGGGTAAGCCAATTAAGGCGACGAATTGGCGTCCTGTTGTAAACATGGACTGCATGATCCACGGCGAATTCCCACCAGGATGGAGGTAGACAAGCATCATGGCGCATTGCCTCTGCTTTGTCCATGAGCGTCCTATTGAAACGCTCAGCTCTGCCATTCTCCTGAGGAGTATGCGGCGAGCTCTGAAGGATCTCTATGCCATTATCCTTTAGAAGGTCTTTGAATGCAGCGGAGACGTATTCTCCCCCTGCATCAGACAACCACTTCTGCACTGTCTTTCCATATTTAGTTTTTACCATGGCTAGGAATTGCCTTGTGGCTGTAATCGCTGCAGATTTCTTGCGCAGATTTACAGTCCACGCGTGCGATGAAGCGTCATCATAGTACAGTATGTAGTACTTGTACTTATGATAGGAATCTACTGGGAAGGATTTTAAGTCCGAATGAATAAGTTCAAACGGTACCTTTGCCCGGTAGTTGGACGGCGGGAAAGACTTAGAGTGCATTTTCCCTTTTGCACATCCTTGGCATATTGGTGAGTCCTTAGGAATCTCCACCTTTCTGGGAAACCAGATGTATGCTCCTTCGCCTTTGCAAGCACGTCCTTAGAAGGGTGCGCAAAACGGCGATGCATAGTCGAATAATCGACTTCATTTACGTTCACATAAATATTCTGAACGTTTTCACCCGATTCAGCCACGAGGGTGAAGGTGGTAGTGTCCGGGTGCTGCGGTGTAAACCTGAATAAAGGTTTCCGCGCTCCTGGTTCATACAGACTGATATGCTGCGCTGTTGCGCGCAAGTCTAGTCCGTCTTGGAGGAACATCCCCAATGACAAGAGACGAGCCGAGCAATTCTCCATGTAATAGACAGGATATAGGCGCGTCTGCAGCCATTGTTCGTCTATTTGGTAGTTTAGGAACACAGTTCCTTTAGCAATATGCTTCCTACCGCTCCTTGTTGTGCCGTTTGAGTACGGATAGGAGTCTGGAGATACTCGAATTCTGAGAAGTCTCTTATGTCATTTGTAATGTGCAAAGATGCACCTGAGTCCAGTAGCCACTCATTCGCTGAAAAGCGACTTTTTCCTTTCCCTTACAACGTGAGCACGCAGCGTAATCGCGCGAATGAATACATTGTACATTTTTTAAGCCGCTACTAAGTACATTTACAATGTCCGAGCGCCGTTGTGCAAGTCAGAAGCGGCTGTTAAAGCGCTGTTAGTAACTTGCTTAGGGTTAGGAATATGAGTGACGTACTCATTACCCCAGTCGTCGTAGCCATCGTATGGCTCCATGCAGCGGAGCTCACCCGTTAACGGGTTCCGAAAGCTTTCGTCGACGATAGGGGGCGCAAGGCCCGCGGCCTGCGCTATCATGCCGTTTAACTCGGTCGTGCGCGTCGATGTCTTCTTCGTCTGTTGCCCAGACGATGGACCTTTCTTCGGCGTCGCGGAAGTCGTCGTCCTCGCTGATGTATTCACGCATGACCTCGTCGATGCGATCGGCCATGTCGACGTCACTGCTTGCTGCGCTTTGAAGCGCGCGACTCGGTGTCCGAGGGGACTTCTTCGATGTGAGCGGAGCTCACGACTTCCTTCAGCGCGCGGATTGTCTCCGGCGTGCCGCGACGTCTAGGTCCTTGGCGAGCTGGAGGGCTTCTCCGAGCCAGTCACCACGTGCGCGCTTCTTGCCCTTGTTAGGGGCAGGTGCTGCGACCTTTCGAGTCCTGCTGCCCGAAGGCGCTAACTCGACGACGGTGCTGGTCGTCGGGGCGGGGATCGACACGTGTCGGCGATGTGCATTTCTGCATGTTCGTCGTGCGAATGCGGCTTACCACGGTTTTTACCGCCGCGCTTTCCCCTAGGAGTAAAGCCCTTGGCTTTCTCCTTGCCCTTGTCCTTCCACTCCTTCTTACCCGCGCTGCTGCTGCCCTCAGGGCGCTGCTGCTGCGAGAAGGAGGGATTGCCCTTCTTCTGCTTGATAGCAGAGATTTTGGGCGGACGACTGCCCCTTGTTCTCGACTGTCCCAGGAAGCGACTAAGGCTCCTGGGCACCGCTTGGTGTGAGATCTTTGATCTCGATTGTTGAGAGCGAGCTGTATCCGTCTCATAGCGGGTGGAGCGGCACCAGAATATCAAGGTTCTCATCTGCGGGGCAGAGAGAGGCCGCTCCGTCGAGCTCATCGAGGTTGCTCTGGATCTTTGCGATCGCAGGGCCGGGGTGCTCGTTGCTGGATACGGACGTTGATCGCTGCCTTGAAGAAGGCGAATGCCCCCATGGCGCTGGTTCCTCCGTAGAGCCCATACAGGGTGTTCCAGATTGACTTCGCAGTCGTCTTGTTCTGACGAGCTGCGCGACTTCGACGCTTAGGCGCAAACGAATGCTGCCCATAGCCTTCGATGCATCTGAATCCATTCAAGGACTTCAGCGGTTTGACCCGTCCGTAGCCTGTGCAGGCTCTGAAACCGTCGGGTAACTCGATCAGAATCCAGACTCCCGACTGCAGGTATGCTTTCATCAGATCGGCCCATCGCGGTAGTTCGACCGTCAGGACGGGGACGAGGTTCTGGAGAGAGTTCGACATTTTTGTTGGTTGGTGGTGGTAGAGCGGTTGTTGATAAGGTTCTGTGAACGCATTATCAGCGCTCTGACTTATGCTGCCGGAAGGCGCTACACCACACTGGACTCATTGTTTGGGATGGCGACAGCGAGCTGTGCCCGACCTGCAGCCATATAGGCGCAAAGTCTCCCCCTGACGTCAAAGCCCCTAAGGGCGACGTCCAGGCAAGCTATCCTGACCCGCAGCGGACGCAGCCATAAAGGCGCAGTACCGCGCAGTGTTCAGGGCTCATAACCTGACGAGCAGGCTTCTTACGCAGTGTAGCGGGACGCTAACTTACCTGGTTGTTGCTGTGAGGCTTGATGCACACAAAGTTGCTGTTGAGCGACTTGGATTGTACTACGCTACAGGGGTCCTTATATACATGTAGGAGACCGTCTGACTAAGCTACTGTATAGTACCAATCCTGATGCATGTGATTCTATCTACGATGCATGTGTTACTCCTGTTACCCGGAGTACCGGTGTGTGAACTCGGCTGCCTAGTTAGGCGCTCTCTATTGTTCAACATACACTCGTACATGCTGCAACCCCCTCCCCCTACTCTACTCCTGCCTTGGCAGATAGTACATACTCATCAACCGCGCACGTCACCCTCCTGTAGACACCCACAGCTAGAGTTCCGTCCACATAGGGCCTCGCCCTCGAGGACATCGATGGGAGTCGAAAAAAGGTATGGAGTCTCACCACAGGTGTATCTGTGTGCGCATTTGATGTTTTTATATCAAGGGACATACCTCGCAGTGTGTGCAGACCACGCAGCACTGGAGATAATGTGGATCGCTTCTGCCATTGTTCTGCAAGATGGACTTACTGCTGTTGTATATATGCGTGTGTAACCGTCAGCAACATATGCAAAACCGTGGTCACCAGCGTGTATGGAGAACAGTATGCCAGGGACGGCTCTGCGTCCGAACACGCCTGCAGTCGGCCTAGGGCGAAGGTCCTCGCTTTCAAGTTGCATTCACTACGAAGGCCAAGGTATGGGGGTTCACCCTACGTGTATCTACGTACACATTTGATTGGTTCTATCAGGGGACGCGCCTCATGGGTGTCCAGACCGCGCAGCACTTGAGATAACGCGGACCCTTGGTACTGCGCGGCAACGTTGTGTGCTTCTACCATCGTTCTGCAAGGTGCGTATCCATATTAATCCGTATAAATTTGTGTATAACGGTAGTGACTATCGTGTATGGAGAATATCATTCCAGGGGCGGGTGGATGCCCGACGGAAAGGTAGCACTCCAAGGTTTGATCACGACTCACTCGAAGAACCCTGTGGTGCGGGCTCCACAATCCATGCGTATAGAAGGAACGCGAAGGCCTCACTCCTGCTGCGTTGCACGAGACTCGATGCGTATATATGCACCTCCTCTTCGTCGATTCGCCAAGCGCTTTCCGCTCCTTGGACAAGGCAACGCCATGCTCGCTACACCACCTACTACAACACCATCTTCGTCGAACGGGTCTGACCAGACGATTGACAGCTCTGGGCTCGGTGGGCCCGGTGCCGGCGCAATCGGTCTGTCAGACCCGATGTACTCGGCGACGAGTCGCAAGATGCTCGACCTAGTCAACCGTCTGCACAATACCGGGTAAGCCCTTCGCATTACGATCAGGTTCAAGAGTGAGGGTGCTGATATCGAGGTTTACAGTGTCCAACGAGACATCGACCTCCCGGTCATCGCCGTCATCGGCAACCAAAGCGCAGGGAAATCTTCCCTCATAGAATCTATTTCCGGAATCACACTCCCAAGAGCAACTGGGACGTGTACCAGGCAAGTCGTGTCCATTCATGGCTTACTTCACGATGGCTGAGAGCGTCATTATAGATGCCCGACTGAATGTCGCCTCACTTGGTCCAAGCAGCCGTGGCAATGCATCGTCTCCCTTCGGTTTGTCACTGATAAGCACGGCCAGGCGCTTGGCACCGCCCGCAATGAGCTCTTCGGCGACATCATCTTCGACAAGGCCAAGGTCGAGGACCGCATCCGGCGTGCGCAGCGCGCGGCGCTCAACCCGGGCACCAGCGCGTCGCACTTTCTGCAGGGCATGGACGAGGACCCCGCTACACCGGAGTTTTCGTTTACGACCAACTGTGTGTGCTTGCAGATCACAGGGAATAATGTCGCGGACCTATCTTTTTGCGACCTTCCAGGTATGAGTTGCATGCTCGAACATGCGTGGGTCTGTACCGATGGTCTGCACAGGTCTCATCAGCAGTGTTGCCAAGGGCGGCAAGGAGTCCGACATCGGGCTCATCACCAGTCTTGTCACGTCGTATATCTCGAAACCGAGCTGCATCATCCTACTTACTGTAGCGTGCGAAAGTGCGCGCATCCTCTTCATCATCCTCGCACGTTGGGCTCACCGCAGCGCACACCCGCAGCGGACTTTGAGAACCAGGGCGCACACCATCTCGCAGGCAGACCCCGAGGGTAAGCGCACTATCGGTGTGCTCACCAAGCCCGATCGCATCCCCGCGGGCGAAGAGGCGCAATGGACGCGCTTCATCAAGAACGAGTACGAACCGCTCGACAACGGGTGGTTCAGTGTGAAGCAGCCTAGCTCGAAAGAGCTCAAGGCGGGTATCACTTGGACTGACGCGCGCCGCCAGGAGGGCGAGTACTTCTCGTCCGCGTCCGTCTGGTCCGAGCTCGAGCCAGAATACCAGCGTTATCTCGGGACGGCAAATCTGACGGGACGGCTGAGCCAGGTTCTGTCCGCGTTGATTGCGAAGCGGTGAGTAGCCCTGCGATGGCCCTGATGCAGGTTAGCTGATGGGATGTATGCGTGGTGCAGGCTCCCGGAGCTGCAGGATGAATTGCAGAGTCTTCTCCAGAAAACTGAAGACGCGCTCCGCCACCTCCCGAAGCCGCCGTCCAACGATGCGTTTGCGGAGATACTCCATCTCGTCTCAAACTTTGGGCGTGATATGGCGAGACACCTCGAGGGTACGCCCGAAGGGCATGGACTCTTGCAGACCCGGCCTGTGCAAGAACGGTTCAAGAAAGCTATCAGGCAGACTGCGCCGGACTTCAGGCCCGAACTGGCGCCAAAGGACAAGGAGTTACCATTCAAGTACCATGTATGTGATGAGGTTGAAGAACCTGAGGAGGAGAACAAGTTTAGTCAACCAGACTTCTTACGAGCGGAGG